>PVLD010025519.1:0-23611 GCA_004027595.1 Dinomys branickii
GACACAGAATAGGCGCAGACAAACATTGGCCAGCATGGAGCCAGAGTCAAAGTGAGAGGCACGAGAGACAACGACATTCCTCCTACGCTGCTCCCACAATTTCTCTCTGCTCTTCATCCCCACAGAGAAATCCACAGCAGCAATATGCTGCTGCAGCCATTACTGTTTTTATAATTTTCTGGTCCTATGACAGCAGTGCAAAACATACAACCCCTAGATGGATATTGCCAATTCCCAGCTGTTTTCCCATGTTTTTCAAAGTAATTTGTGATAAAACAGGAAGAGGCTCATCCATTGGCACATCAACGACTTTGAGGACCAGAAAAGAAAAGTGACTGGTCTAAAGTCACCTGCTAAATAGGAGCAGAAAACGGATTAGAGCTCCATTCCAGGCCTCACCGCCTGGCTGAGGGACCCACTGTTGACTACATCAGACGTCAGCCCTCTCCTAGTTCCCCTGGGTGCTCCAAACCCACTGTCTGCTACTAACCCCTCTAAATGGGAGCCCTGGACACCCACATCACCCTGCTGTGGGCACAGAGTTGCCCTGAGGCAATTGTATGTTCCTACCCACCTCTTCTCTCCTCTTCTCTGCCTTTCTCTAACCTGTCTGCTGTCTGCTCTCTACTATCTGCTGTCCTTGCCTGACTATTGCAGTGCTTTTTTCCATAAACAAATATTAACACACAGTGAGAACTGTTTGTAAATTTCTCCTCAAAGCAACATTTAGAATTTAACTGTTGGTGGAAGGAAAGGGAAATGCTCAGGCTCGAGGAACAGATCCCAATAATGACCATCCAGGGAGTTCAAGGGATGGGCAGAGGCCTGAAGAGAAGTCGGAGTGGGGGATCCTTAACAGTGTTCTCTCCCTATGCCAGATGCTCTGTGACTGGTTTGCAGGGCCAACGTAGTATGTCCTCAAGACACCCACAGGAGATAGGAAATATGGATATGCTCCTTTTTACAGGTGAGATGACAGGCTCAGAGAGATTAACTAATATGTTATAAGTGTACAGATAAAGTCCAGGGGTTGAGTCCCAAAAGGGCTAGTTGCAGCTTCTGTGCCCTTCATAATTATTTTATTAAGGAACTTCTATCCAGGCATCTCTTGGATGCTCTCATAACCACACAAGCACCAGCATATTCTTTCTACAAGTCAAAACACTGGCTAAGTGCACTCGACTGGGACAAGGACTGAGCTGTGATTCTACCACAAACACACATAGTGCCCTGTATGAGCTGTAAGGCCCCTTGGACATTAATGAGGCAATACCCCCATTTTCTCTGGGTCTGAGCTGCTGTCTCTCCTAGCCGTCCTTGTGAGCCAGGCCATCTGAAGTGAGCAGCAAATGGGATGGAGAGGGGGGGAGCAGCGGGGTGGAAGAGGGACATGATCAGGGAAGATTCCGCTCTCAGCTGGAACCCTCCTTTTTCCCACAACCCATTCCCATGTTCTTCACATAGAGCCTTCTTGGGGTTGCCTGAGGAAAGGAGGCAGGAGAGGGTTTGAGACCTCACTATCAATGCGTACACATTTCAGTCCCTGGAGGTGGCTGAGCCTTAGTTTCCTCAGCTAAGTAGGAGAAATCAGAATCAGAATTCCTCTCTGCTGAGCTCTTGGGGAAAGAAAGTGAGTCATGTGTTCATTTGATTGCAAACTCTACACACAAAAAAATGCAGAGTGTTGATGGAATCAGCATATGGTATAGTGTGGGTTTTCTGGGCCACACTGAGCAGGCCTCATCACCAGCAGTGTCATTTTATCGTATGTGTGGGTGTCACTTGAACTATGGACACATTCATCATGTAGTGATTGTCCTGGACTAGACAGCTGGGATGCAAACCACTTGTAGCTGACTCATTTGCATCACTGATGTCTGCTATGGGGAATATGTGATACCCAGTAAGGTATTTTCAAGTTCATCAGAAGAACCCTCCTTGGATTCTGTTCATGATTCCACCCACCTCCTCCTAGTCACACAAGAAGGAAACACTAGGGTTGAGCTTAACTGACTTTCTGTTCAGCCTAGACCCAGTAAGTACCCAGACCTGCCATGGGAAGGCCTGAAACTCACCCCGTGTGGGTCTCTCCTCCTCCGCTCCTGCTGGGACCTGGCTTGTCCTCATCCAAATTCTAGCAGACATATTCTGATCAGTGCATTGCTGTCTTGTTTTTTCTTATATTCTCACAACAGTGCATCTGACATCCTGGGGCCAGGGTGAGTATCCTATTCACAGCGCCGCCTCTACAACTCTTTCACTTCCAAACCCTAACTCGATGTTTCACTGCCTACATGACTAAATATAAATTTTGCCTGTTTATCCAACTATGTACAACTTCTGGAATCTCCTTGATGAGTGATGAAACTTCCCAGGGTTCGTCAACTATTTTTTTTCAGATACTCATCACAGCTTACCACTCAGATTCATGTTCTGCAATCGAATGGGGTACTTACAGTTGCTCTTTGCCAATAAATGCTAGACATTCTGATTTCTGTGCCTTTATTACATTGTTCCCTGTGTGGAATGTCTTCCATCCTAGACATCTCCCTGCTATGACTACCCTAAAAAATCTATATAGTGACTGTCAGCTTCTCAGTAAAATTCCCAGCCAATCCAGAAATCCTCCTAATTATTTATTCTGTGTTTCCACAGAGCTGCAGACAAAGACCAAGGTGACAATGCTTGAAGGCAACATTCTGGATGCTCAGTGCCTGAGGAGAGCCTGCCAGGGCATCTCAGTTGTCATCCATACCGCTGCTGTCATTGATGTGGCTGCTGCCATTCCTAGACAGACCATCATGGACATCAACCTGAAAGGTAGAGCAGACTTTGGGTGACATGCAGCAGGTGGGAAAAGGGGGATGGCATAGAGAAGAGAAGGGGAAGAGAAGCCCGATTCTGGAACACCTGCTGGGATCTGGTTCAAGAGGCTCTGCCCACCACTCTCAGCTGACAGAGATTGGCACTATTACTTTCTGATATTTTAGATGAGGAGACCAGGGCTCAGAAAAGTAAGGAAGTTCTCCAAGATCTCAAAGACAGATAGGAGGAAAGCAAGAATTTAAAAGCATTCTTGTTTAACTCCAAACCATAAATACTCTTTCTTCAGTTATTCTATTACAGGGTCAGCTATCCTCTGACTCTACACTCTTGCTGTTAATCTACTCAAGGCGTCCCCTCTGTGAAACCTCTGCTGATGCCTTATTAGCTGCACATTTAGAACTTACATGAAATTATCATCCAGAGCCTCCTGCCCACCTAAAAGAAGGCTTCCTCTCCAAGAACTAGCACAGCTGATTCACAGGAGTCTGTTAGAATCGAATGGCCCAGGAAGGGCCTTCTGGCCATATTTCCTAAGCCAGAATCATTTCCCATTTTTTATGACATTTATCTCTTCCACACACTATGATGTCTAAACCAGGAGTGGTTTCTGATCAGATACCTAAAATACTCTCTTTACATCTTCATCTGTAAATGATAGGTGGCTTTTTCTGAGTTGCAACTTACCAAATATCTTTAAGTTGAAATACATTAGCTCAAGGAAGTTTGCCCTGTGCCACTGTCACTCTGAATCCAGAGGACCAGTGTTTCCCTCACTACAGCACCCCTGACCCTACTCCATCTGTCAGGAGTGCCTTGATTCCAAATTCAAAGACCCCATGCTCAGCAAACTAATTAGTTTTCACTTTCCAAAACCATTTTTAAAAAAGACATTTTCTAGATTCTACTCTACCAAATCCCTCTCTACCCACACTCTAAGAGGCTGCTATAAATAGGTACATTTTCATTTCAGGTCCTTGTCTCATGAGACTTGCCTTCTGCATTTCTTAACAACAAGGGGATGAGAAATGAAAGGGACAAAGTTACAGGTACTAATTCAGTAAAATATTTTCATAGGTTAGCACATACTTTACAAATATAGTCAGTTCCCCTCTTTGGGTAAATTAAATTAATATAGTTTTATACTACAAGTTTCATTTTTTTTTAAAGGAGATGCTGTTTGTCAAGAAAATCAAATGCATAAATATTTTAAATGGATGTGGAGGGAGGGAGGGAAGGAGGAAAGAAGAAAGGAAGGGTGGGAAGGAGGAGGGAGAGAGAGTGACAAGGAGGGAGGGAAGAAGGTCATCTGCCCTCCCTACCCCTTCTTCAACTGAAGTTGCTCAGTCACCTCCATGACCAGCTGGTGTCACTGCTGGAGACATTCTCTAATTCCCAACCATTGTGTGCATTCCCAGTAGAGTGCACACTCTTGCTCTCAGTTCTTCACTGGGCTGAACAGAAAAAAACTGTGAAGCAACACCCCAAAATGCCAACTGAAAGGAATCTTTATCATCAATGCAGTTCACAGTCTGAATAAACCAGGTCATGGGAAAGAGATAATGAGGTCCTCACTGGGAACACAATCAGAATCAGAGGCTGGGTCTCCATATCAGCCCCCAATCTGCAAGTATTAGCTTAGACTCAAGATTGTTCTTGTGAAAAAGTGTTTATTATCTTCAGACAAAAGGAAAAATAGGCAAATATGATGTTTTCAATTTATCACTGTATACTGCTCATAAACAATGAGCATATGTAATGTGAATTCTAAATTGTTTCTGTGTCCTCCTGAATTTTAGTGTATAAAATGACCTCTAAATAACGAAATTATTTGAATGAAAAATCGTCATTAGCTTTTGTTTCTATTTTTTTTAGTTATTCATTTTCTTCTTTTTATTTATACTGAGGATCCAACCATAGGGTGAGGGCATGATAGGTGTATTGTCTAATACTGAGCTGTCTCAGCAAACATAATTATGTATCTCTATTAGTAAAATAATACCATACCTATGTCCTTTTCAAAAATCAAAATACACACACAAACACACAGATGGAACACAAAAGCCTAGAAATTATTTCTCACTATCGCACAAATATTGGCCTTTTTCTGTTTATACTTTTCCCTCACTGTAGCTGGCAGATCTGTAAAAATCACCTCGGGGGAGAGGATGGATATGAACCTGAATCTGACCCATAGAGGCTCATAGGGTTATTTTCTGATGCTGTACTCTCCACTTCAGGTACCCAGAACCTTTTGGAGGCCTGCATGCAAGCCAGTGTGCCAGTCTTCATCTACACCAGCTCAGTAGAGGTAGCTGGGCCCAACTCCTACAAGGAGATCATCCAGAATGCCCACGAGGATGAGCATCATGAAAGCATGTGGTCTGCTCCTTACCCATACAGCAAAAAGCTGGCGGAGAAGGCTGTGCTGAAAGCTAATGGCTGCATGCTGAGAAACGGCAGCACCCTGTCCACTTGTGCCTTGAGACCCACCTACATCTATGGAGAAGGAAGCCCATTCTTGTTTTCTGTGATGAATATGGCCCTCAAAAACAATGGGATCCTGAAAAGTACAGGTAAATTCTCTATAGCCAACCCAGTCTATGTTGATAATGTGGCCTGGGCCCACATTTTAGCCTCTAGAGCCCTAAGGGACCCCAACAAGGCCCCTAAAATACAAGGACAGTTCTACTATGTCTCAGATGACACACCTCACCAAAGTTATGATAACCTCAACTATAATTTGAGCAAAGAATGGGGCTTCTGCCTTGATTCTGGCCTGAGTATCCCTTTATCTCTCATGCATTGGCTTGCTTTCCTCCTGGAAATGGTCAGCTTCCTATTAAAACCAGTTTACAATTATCAACCGCCCTTTACCCGCCACTCACTGACACTGTCAAATAGTGTGTTCACAGTCACTTATAAGAAAGCTCAAAGAGATCTAGGGTATGAGCCACTCTTCAGCTGGGAGGAAGCCAAGCAGAAAATAGTGCAATGGATAGGTTCGATAGTGCAGCAGGACAAGGGCACTTTGAAGACAAAGACTCAGTGAGGTGGTCATGACAGGGATGGGGTTCTCGGTGTTGCCTGGAGGTACTTCTTGTTCCATCTGGGTTCCTCCCAGGCACAAGCTCAAATCTGACAGCCTCCTTCTCATACAATGGCAACTCACTGTCTTCCCAAGGCCACCTGTTGGTATCACTTCCTTTTGCTAGTCATAAAGTGTTTCTTTTCTTTGGAAAACTTACACTGCTTCACAAAGCACAAAGATAAATGAAATAAAGCTTTGAATGCCTAAACTGGAGTCTGTGGGCTTTTGGTTGACACACATTTTTCACCTTTCCTTTCCTCTTCCTGGTATGGCCATGTGTTGTTCAGAAGTAGCATGCAAGTTGTAGGAAGAGTTATGTTAAGTACAGGAGAGCACCTGCGATAGCCTCTGACCTGCTAGGACTTAGGCACACACCAGGTGACTTATACTACTGCACTCCAGCTTCACCAGAGGACTGGGAGGCAGAATTCCCATCCCTATTTGATGGATAAGGAAACTTGCTGACAGGCTCACTAACTGATATATGGTGAGTCCAGATCTCCATGGAGATTGAGTTAAGAGGTCTTACCTTCTACTGAATCTTGTAGGCTTCCAGAGAGGCAGCAGATCCTGAGGTGTTTCTCCCTGACAGACCCTCCCTTCATCAACTTTGTTGTATGTTTCTCCTGTCTGGCCTGTTCAAGATCTAGAACCAGGAGCATCTCTCAGGGAACACTTTGGGGTTCCCTTGCTTGGGGCAGGTGGGTGTAGGAGCTGCATGCCTCAACAATTGGCTTCAGAATTAAGGGGGAAGCAGAAATGCTTCTAGCCTTCAAATGCAATGTCAGAGCCCTTGATGGTCCTAGAAGTCCCCTGCGTATATTAATGCTGACTTTTGTGGTCATTTGTAACTTTAATTTTAGGTCTTGCAACTCATGGGTTCTTGGGAAGTAAGCAGAAGAAACCTCATCTCTCATCACAAATATATCTCCTAATAAACCTGAAGTAATGCAAATATACATTCTAATATTTCTTTGCTGATTTTTTTGTCTAGTTAGTCTATCTCTTTGAGAGAGTGAGGTATTAGGGTCGCATACTACAATTGTGTTAGTGATTTTTCATATCTGTTGGTATATGTTTTATGTAATTGGGTGAACTTGTGACTGTTATTGATTCTTGGAGTTTTCCCTTAACAAGAATGTAGTGACCTTCTCTGTCTCTTTTGATTAGTTTTGGCTTAAAGTTGGCATTGTCTGCAAATATAATATGTGTCTCTGATATTTTCTGGTGCCTGTGGCTGATATTGTGTTCATCACTTTAGTCAATTTTATTTTGGGTTAAGTGCAATTCTTAAATGCAGCATATTGTTGGATCTTGCTTCTTGATTCATTTTGCTAGTCTGTTTTTTTTTTCTTTTTGATTGATGAGTTCAGGCCATTTACATTGATGGCTATAACTGATATATATTGGCTTTTCTTTTTCATGTTCTTTTCTAGACAGTTCCATGTCCTTCTCCTCTCTTTAATTGCTTGCCCTGCCTGGAATTTGTTTCTACTGGTGTTCGTGCTTTTGTGATCTTTGTTATGTCTTTCTAATATTTCCTTCAGAGCATTCTGTAGAGCTGATCTGATGGCATTAATTTCTTTAGTTCTTCTCTGTCCTGGAAGTATCTTATTTTTCCATCCATTTTGAAAGCTAGTTTGGTAGTGTACAACAATCTGGATTGAAGGCTGTTCCTTTAGAGCTTTAAATACCCTACTCCAAGCTCTCCTTCATTTGAGGATTTGTGTTGAGAAGTTTGTTGTGATCTGATGGCCTTTCTTTATAGATGATATGTTTCTCTTCTCTAGCTGCTTTTAATATTTTGTTTTTGTGCTGAATGTCTGGACCCTTGATTATTATATGCCTTAGTGTAGATTTATTGTGGTCATGTCTATTTGGAGTTCTATATTCTTCATTTTTGTGTGTCAAATTCTTTTCCATGTTTGGAAAGTTCTCTGCTATTATTTCTGTGAAGACATTTTTAATGGCTTTTCCTCTGTCTCCAGCTTTCTCACTGATTCCAATCAGTTTATGTTGTTCTTCTTTGCTTCATCCTGTAGCTGTTGGGTTGATTTTTCATCAACTCTTGCTATTTTTTAAGATATCTTCCTTTTCATGGTCACTAGATGCATTTTGTCTTCTAGGTCTGGTATTTTATCCTCGCCTTTATTCAATCTGCTGTGTATATGTTCAATGGAGTTTTTAATCTCCTGTCTTTTTGTTTGGATCTGTTTCATTGATTCCATTTTTGTCCTTGTTTGGCATTCGTGGTTTCCATCATTTTCCTGCGCTCTTCTATTTGTTGATGTATGTCTGTTTTAATGTAATGGCTTTGATTTTGATAGTATTTCTTTTTACACCTTAGAGATTTTTTTTTCTGTAACCTCTTCCATTTGTTTATTTGCTTCTGCTGCTGCCATTTCAGAGAGATCCAGTGGGTGGCTTCTGATTTCCCCCATCTCTTTGTGCTCAGGACTTGTCCTAGATAGGCTGGGCTGTAGTGTTGCATTTTCCTTGTTCATCCTCTAGTATTCTATTTTATTTTGTATTCTGTATTGGTTTTGTATTCTTATGTTAGATAACCTTATCACTGGTGTGGAGACTTTCCATGGAGATGTCTGTTCTCTGGATGTCTTCCAAATGTAGGGAGCTCTTGGTCTTTAGGTTTAGTCCAAGAACCTACCTTCCCAAAATATAGTTCAGTGGTGAAGCATCCCTCAGTTCAATCTCCAGTAGGAGAAAAAGAAAGAAAGAAATACAAAATGAATGAATGAAAGGTAATTTAATCAGGAAACAGAAACAATATATGTCAAAGTAAGGTCAGTGAAGCAAGCCTAGGAAAAATACATCAGATCTTTGCAGTAGTGTGTGGTCATAGCACTACCATAGTACACTTTCTTGAGAAACACATCTGGATGGCGTTCAATTCTGTGTGTTCTTCCAAACCACTGCATGAATGTCCTCTTTGTTGCTGGTAACCCAGTCTTGGTAGAGTCCTCCTCATTTTTTACTTAATCCCCCACAAAAGCTACCCTGCCTGGAGTATCATCCATGAGATCCATTCTCAGCAGTGTTGCCAGAGATGATTCTACACACTAATTTCAACAGTGTCAGCCCCTTCCTGAAACTGATACTGGACACCTGATGAGAGAAAATAAGTGGGCAGTGGGTGCACTCCCCAAGGACACACAGCAGAAGGAGAGAAGCATATTTGTGAAAGTTAGTATTCAGCACTGGAGGGTGTGGTACTGGCATATCAGGTGTAAAGCATGGGGATACATGTTCTCTAGGGCTAGAAGATACACAGGCTTCAAAGAAGCCAAAATAGAAAGAGCTATTAAAGTGCAGGTAGAGATCAAGACTTCTGAGAGTATACGTCTGTAGAAGTGTTTGTTACATGTTTGACTCCTGTATTTAATTTTCTGGATGTTGATTTGTAGAGGTTTTGTAACCATAAGGGATTCGGCTCAGAACACTATGTTAAAATCAATTCCAGAGCCTACGTGGGACATGGAGAGCAGAGCAATGGCACCACCAATAGAGCCTGAGCCCTCTAGCCGGGTCCAATTTAAGAAGGAAGGAGTGGCAAATGTCTAAAGGGAGTTTTCTCCATGAAAGAGGTGTCTCCCCAAGAGCTCTGTCCCACAACACTTGATGTAATTGCCTGAGACACAGGTGGCTATCCTGGCCTTTTCAGCTCAGACAAATTTTTACTATGTCACAGATTGGAATTTTCATTGCTCGAGAGTAGAACCATTTTCACCGTCTTCCCTGCAAATGGCACTAAAAGAAGCCACTCTGGCAGAGAGGGTTTTCAACATATCTACCCTGTAACTGAAGTTCAAGTTTCCGAAAATCTGGGACAAGTTTTATGCAATTATGAAGGTATATCCTTTACAATCCTAAAAGAGTTAAAACAAGCTATTACTACTTATGGCCTTACTCTCACCTTTACCTTGAGTTTAATGGAAACTCTAGGACAACAGATTATGGCCCCAAATGATTGGAAAGGAATAGCTAAATCATATGTAAGTCCAGGAGACTATTTAATATGGAAAGGAAATATCTTTGAATATTGCACTGACCAGGCAACTCCTAATGCTATTCACAACATAGCCATTGCAAAAGATATGCTAGTGTCGGAAGATGCCTTTGATACCACAAACAATTAACTGACCTTTGAATTGCCAGCGTATGCAAAAACTAAGATGGCTGTCATGAAGGCTTGAAAGGAACTTCCTTCTAAGGGGGAGGCATCCCTCATTTTGGCTTCTGTTCATCAGGGCACTGAGGAACCTTTTCAAAATTTCACTGGATGCTTATTACAAGCATCCAGTGAGAGGACTATAAATAACACAGAAGCTAGCATACTAAGAGTTCAACAGCAGGTCTTTGAAAATGCAAACAAATGGTGTAAAGGGGACCAGGATGGCGACACAAGGGCTGAGTGGCTGACAACCATGGCCGGAGTGGCCCAGAACCTGGTAAGACCTGGCAGCAGTTTGGGGGAACAGGGGACAAGGGCTGAGGCCCTCGTTACCTTTGTGGTGAGCATCTCTGAGGCGGAGGGGATGCTCATAGTCACCTTGCTGTGGGATGTACCAGTCCTATTCCCTGAGCTGTGTGGCTTCCAGCAGGACTTCGTGCCCCAGATGCTTTGCCAGATAATAAAGCAGTGAGCTGCTGCTTAGTATCGACCCTTGCAAGGACTGTCCACATGTGATTAGTTTTATTCTCCAAACATAACGGTGCTAGCCAGTAGCTAAGTGGGAGAATACTCCCTCTCACCTTAACCTGACCCTATCCTTAAAATCAATCTTATGGACAGATGCACATTTAATGTTTTAGAATTTTAGAGGTAATTAATTTAGCTTTCCAAACTAAGTTGAATGACCTTTCTCAAGTACACTCCAAGAGTCTTTGTGTGTCTACTCCTAGACATCACTCTGATTCTTTTAAAAGGGATCCTAAAAATGTCCTGATAATTAATTTCTTTTAAAGTGTACTGAAAATGGAAATTATGGCAGAGATTATTAGTTTGTGACAGTACTCAGAAATCACAGAAAGCAACCACATTGTCCTGATGCCTGCAGACAATATGGCCTACAATCCTAGAAATCACAAACCAGCTACCATGTTTAGTCACAAGTATATGGAACTCAATGTGTATAGCGATAACATAAAAATGGATTATAGAAGGTATGAGGTGACTGTGAAAGAAATTTTTACGGGAATTAACTGGGAGGATTCTACCTAGTACTCCTAGGTCAAAAACATCTTTCTGATGATAGGTGCAACATTCTTAGTTATAAGACAGGTCATGATGAGAATGGTTTCTTGAAATTTCAAGAAATGTCATGCTTTTGGATGAAAGTGGCAATTACCCCAAACTGTTCTGAGTGACCTGTTTGGGAACCATGGCACGTTGTCAGGCTGTATTATAAAGTTGGATCCGGAGGAGAAGCTGATTCTACCTTTCAGGGAGCTGATGTGCAGTCCTGAGATGGGAATGTCTCAGAGAATGCTCTATAGCCAAGAGACAGGATGAGGCTAAACCCAACCTTAAACCTACCGAAGAAATCAACTCAGAATGCCCAGGAAATATTAATCAAAATGGAAATTAAAGATTTCAATAAATGATAGAGTACACAGAGTTAATTGAGCTGAAAATTATCAGTATTCATAAAACAGAACAAAATATATAGAAAAAAATATATATATATACATTATAGATTAATGATTGTATTCTATCCAAATTTTTTATAAGAGATCTTTATTAAATGGTGGACAAGATCTGTCTGTTTATAATTATAAATTTCTAAAAATCATAACAGATTTACTATAATTCAATTTGACCTAGAATATATTTGTGTGCACTCTGATTTTGTAAGATGTTTGTGTGTGCTGTATACTTGTTACGAGTTTGTCTGTCATTCTGTGAACAACTGTTCCCCTTTATTTTGAGCTCAACCATTTTTATTTTATCATTTGTCTATAATACAATTTGGCTTATAGACTAAATGCATACTTTCTCCTGAGTTACCAGCTGGTTTAAATAATATCAAAATTGACATTTTTACCACTCATCAAAAGTAAGATATTTAATCACAATTCTTTAGTGTAAGGAGAAACTATTGGGTTGGATTCCAACTGGTGAATAGAGAAGTGGCCAACCTTTATGCATTAATAAGCAGACCCCAATGATCTCCAGAGTCTCTTGGGAGACACCCCCAATAATTCGGTCATGGTTAAAAGTGTTCCAGAAAAATAAAAAGTAAGGTGTTCTTATGAAAGATGCACTTAGTATGAAACTAAATTAAGAAATAAAGGTTTTCACATATGTATGGTAATTAATTATTGTTAACATGGTGTATTAAAATGTATTCATGATTCCAGACGTGCAGGTCTCCCAAAACAAAGATTGTTTACTGTGATAAGACTTTCCTTCAGATTCAGACCTCTGCCTTTAACAAAAACTTATGTGATGTACCTCCCATTAAAGGAAAACAAGTTAAGTGACAGTTTCTCATGTATTAGATAGAAATAATTGGTTAAAAAGGTTTTGTTATGTCAAAATAAAAATTTAAGTATATTACAAAATGTCATGATTGTCATGTAACAATATTATATATGGTTTTGATTTCTAAATTCCTGTGTGAAAATATGTAACTGTTGTCTGTTAACATTCTATAAGGACTTTAATGTTAGGATATTCAGGGTTGTTAGAAAATAACAGTTCTACTGTATGTCCTAAGGTAATTGATATTCAGATAAGATAATGTTAAACTTACTGCCTCCATTACAATATAATGTCATTAATCTTCTCTTTTGGATGTTTAACAACTGAGGTTTGGAAACAAAAGATTAGAGAGATAATTGGGCTAAAAGAATAGCCAATATTTTGGTCTTAGCCCTTCAAGATCAACGAAGACTCAGGACATTAGAAAACCTCTGCTGTTTGGGCTCAATTGAGCCCCAATTTTCTGACCAAGAAGATTAAACCACAGAGGAAAGAAATTCAATGACGTATAGTGTGCCTAAAGACAGTCACCAGGAGAGGGAAAAAAAAAATCTCAAGTTTTCATACAAAGCAAGTTGGTGAAGCAATGGCTGTGACTCATTCAGATAGCTGACACTCAAAGAAGATCCAGAGGTGGTGTACTTTGTTCCAAATTGTTTCCTGGGATATACCTTTATATATAACAAGAAGTTAAATTTTTACTTATACAGATCTCACTTTAACTTGGTCTTAATTATCTAGCAGAAGAATCTAACCACAAGATGTATAAAAGCAATACCATAGTAATAGGCCAGCTGTAAAAGGTTAGAATCACCAACAAACTCTAACAATTGCCAGCTAGATAGGAAGCTGGCCACTGTTATAGGCTATTGGACTACATAGGGTTAAACTGCTGTATACAGTTACCTAAAATATTTGGACTAAAAATCTTTACCCTAAATGAGTAAGTTCATAAAAAATGAAAGGTCTTCTACAGATTTCTAAGACAGCTTCTCCAACCAAAACTGAACACTCATCACGTCTGCAACTACATGGAAAAGGGAGAGATGTTGGGAGGTGCTAGAGCTGGAAACTGGTCATTTGCATAAGGGAAGGACAAAGCTAGAGTGCCTCAAGCAGTCAAGATACTCCATTCTTGATAAAGACATCCTGCGTGGACAATTAAAGTCATTAGTTGCTAGGCAAAATTACCTCTTGTGATACTAACTTTGAAAGAGTATAAAATAAATGTTCCTACTGTTGAAGTTAGGTCCTCATGCTGATCAGGTAAGGGGTCACCTACACTTAACCAAACTCTTGTCTCTTGTCTTTATTTTCCTCATACCCACCACCATTCATCTATGGGGTACAATGAGAGATTAATAAAGTCCCTTACACAAGCCATCATGATATATCAAGAAAAAGAGCTGAATGTAAGGAATCTGCAGAGGGGGAAGAGGTGGGTAAACACACAATGACATTTTCTCTATTTTCAGAAGGAAATTCATTCCTCCAGAAGGGGTAATATTGCTGGATTCTGACTTTACTTGTGTACTCACTGTGAAACAAACCTCCCCTTTCTTGTCTTTTTCCTCCCCTTCAGAATGAAGGTTGTGACCTATGCCTAAAGTCTGTTGGAATGCTCAAGTCATCTGTAGGATGGTTTGCATGCTCTGCCTTGTCCAAGCTTGTGCATTTCAGCTTCAACTTAGATATTTGATTGCGTAATGCCTGAAAAAAAATCTATCTAGACCCTTCCTGGTTCCACATCATACTATATTGTTAAAGGGCAAACACTTCCCTACAGAGCCAGATACATGGACCTTTGACAAGTAAGTAGCTGTGGTGGTCATGTTAGACAACATTTATACAAGTTCTCGGGAGAGAATCTCATAATGCTGAGTCTTTGCTGATTTCCTGTCTCATGTATGTGCCAAATATGAAGCCTTGGATTAATAACTTACTTCAGCCCTATCATTCATTTAACCTTGCCTCAGAACAAGTTTCAAAAGCCATCCTTAAGCTCTACAAAATCAACATGAGGAATAGGGACTTAATGACACATAGTAAACAAAATTAACCTGCTTCTTCACCTTTATACAATGTTACAATATGTCAGAATCTCCCTGCTCTACTTGCTCCCTCTGAATTCACTTGGAGCACAATCTCTAGCACCTTCTAACACAAGATTCATGGAGGAAATTCCTAAGGAGCTCTGGTATCAATGCCACTCATCATTGGTACCTGAAGAATGTCAGTCATATGTTGGGGACCACTACAAAGTGGCTCTGAGCAGGATTTAATATTAACCAATTGGCTTTTCATATTTACTTGGGAGTTGTAGAAGTCTTAGGCACTTTGTCTGCAGATGGGTAGTTGATTCATAGTAAATGAACCTGTATATGTTGCTGGTCACTGCTGAAGTCTGTATGGGCATGTGACCCTGGCTGTGATGTCTCAAGGACAAGGTGACCGCAGGTGACAACATCTGGCTCCTACTTCCTTTAACTTTAAGGAAACTATGGCATGCAGCCCTGCTGTGAAGGCCTTCCTGGAGATAACATATAGCTCTCCTAAATTAACATAATAATACATGGAGGAGTCCTTGAAAGGATTCCCCAGTCCTGCCCAGATTCCTACATTTTCTTCAGTATTCCCCCTCCCTTATTTGAAAAACCAAAAAAAGGGTGACCCAGAAGAATCTTTGGCTAATTCAGAGAACATAGAAGCTCGAAAGGAATTAGTCCCTCCTGGAAGCCCTGAAATCATATTCCATTGTCTCATTTTTTATTTACGCCTTTGTCCATCCACTCGCTTGGGAGATTGCAGGCCTGATCAGCCTGCAATAATTTAGGGTTATTTAACCCAGTCTTCGATAGTCATACACACAAAATTCTTTGGATTATTATCAGAATCCCTGAGCAGACTCACTCCAGTCCCAATAGTTCAGGGAAGGCATCTCACGTTAAGACTATAGCATGACTATGGTTGGAGAATTTTTGTCAGATGTATGTTGAGAATCAAGTACAAAATGCCCAGCAGAATGATTTTAAAACTTTTCAGTTTGGCCACAAAGTAAGTTCCAGTAAAATTATGGCGTCAAATGTGTACCAATACAAAACCCACTTATTAGAAAGGAACAGGACAATAGAAATGACAGCCTGATTATTTCACAAGATCTAACATTACAAGACGAGCAGCTTTTGCAAAGATGAAAAATATGCTTTGATAATATAGCCTTACAGCACCATCTTCCAGAATAATGGTGGCCTCATGAAGTTATTCCTACAAATTGGGCTTAAAACACTCAGCAGTCCAGGCCCTCAATGCACACAGCCAAGAGAGAAGCAATACTGGTATATTGCAGATGGCAGACCTTGGTGTCATCAACATGGTGCTACTCTTAGATAAATACTTAATGAAAGAGTTTGGAGTCAGGAGGACTTCCAGCCAGATTTCAACTCAGACTTCAGAAGAAAGTTTAGAATACCAGGCACTGTGTCCCTGAGATGGCTGTCTATGAGGCTGTGAGTATAAAACCAAAGTTTCAGTGGAGACCACTGAATGTTGCAGAAGCAAGAAGCAAAGATCAACTGAGGAAAGCTGCGAGGAGTGAGAAATGCCCAAGAGATAATCCATGAGAAATGTACTACTGGCAGTGCCATAGGGATGGAGCCAAGCCCATCAAAGTTCATATTTTCACGTAGTTAGCTCCAGATGCTAGATAGGGTACTGCTGGACTTAACGCTTGTGCTGTTGAATTTGGACTTGCTTTGGTCTCATTGCTTTCTAACCTCTATTTGTACTTTATTTTGGAATAGGAATGTCTATCTTTTGCCTTTATGTTCTGGAAGTGTTCACCTTTCATCTCGTTTGTCCAGTGGCTTACAGCCAAGAGGGTACCTTAAAACTTAGTGGTGGGGCCAGGGATACAGCTCACTGGCATAAGCGCCTGCCTGGCATGCGCAAAGTCCTGCATTTGGTTCCCAATACCCAAAAAGAAAAACAACAACAAAAAAACAATAAACAAAACTCAGGGGTGACTTTGGACTTGGACCTTTCAGTAGCACAAACTTAGGAACTGGCTACTGGTAATGCTGGAGCTTTGCATAAGTGGAGGTGCATGAGTCTTTTGGGCTGCCAGGGGTGGAATATTATTGCTCATACCGACCTAGATTTTCTCCTAAAGTCTCCTGTGTTCCTAGGTAGTGATTTTAAGAGGCACCTGAATCTACAGTGTTTGAAAGTGTATTAAGAGTGTCGTACTGGGCTTAGCTCAGTATTAATCAGCTTGATCAGTTGCATAACCTTGAATAAACCCACAGATGTGGCTCAGGAACAGAAGCGCACCTCATATCGTCACAGGGTATGAAGGTAGGCGGAGAAAACTGTGACTCTGTAGAAGACAAAATGGCAGATTCCTGAAAGAAACCACTTGTTGCAGACTAGTAAGAGGTTTTTTTCTTCTTTCTTGCTGCTTTGGTTTTTTTTTTTTTCCTTGCTTTTTATTTATTTTGCTATATTTTCTTTTGTTTTTAGCTAGGCAATTGGATTTTTTGAAACTATTTTTTTCTGTTTCTCGTTCTTCTTGTCTTACCTTTGCACGTGATTCATTGCTTATCTTGAACTGCTGTTATGATTCTTTCCCGTGTTGTACCAGCATTTTTACCATAAGGTATCACATAGAGGATTTTTTCTGATTGTGGATATTTGGAGATTTAGATAATTCTTTTCTCTTATTTGGAAATCTTTATGCTATTATTTTAGTAAGCAAGGGTTTTATATAATGTGTGCTGTGTTCTCATCTTTCACTAATTACAAATAACCTTATACTTGTTTTCTTTTGTGTCAGTTAGCAGCACTTGGGTCCATTTTGCTGATGTCTCCTTCTTTCTAATGTACCCTTAATTAGTTGGACATTAACAACAGCCCTGTCGTCTAGTTCTGACACTGTTCTCACATTTGTCATGTCTACTGCCTGTATTTTCAATAGAATTTTTAATCTCCTGAATTTCTGATTGGAAACTTCTTACGGACTCATTCTTTTCTAGTTGGTTAGGATTGTTTTTTGTATTGTTTTGTTTACCTCAGCTAGTTGTTTATGATTGTCTTATCTTATTGTTCTTTTTTGTTGGTTATTTTTATTTTGAATTATTTAGTTTACCTCTGCTAGTTTCTGATTTCTTTAAAAATTTGGCCCATTATCTACTTATATCTTTTTATCTGTATATATCTCCTGTGAATTTGCCAAGTACTTACTGATCTATTTTGCTACGTTTTCTGTCTTCATTTTCAATAGCTCAGCTGTGCGTCTTTTGTTTCATTTTCTTCTGTTTCTACTTTTTGTTTGTGTCCCATTTTGTTTGTGGGGGGGGGGGCATTTGTGTGTTTTTGTGTGTATGCTAAGGAATGTGGGTTCACTGAAGTGGGAAATTTTGCTGTTAGTATGAAGACCTCTTTAGTTAATGTCTACCATTCTGTGGGGTGCTTTATACATGACTCTTAACCTTTGCCTCTGTCCCAGATTGAACCACCTCCATTTATTGGAAGGAAGTTTCGCACCATATCTGATCCAATATTCAGTTCTCCAGGTATGGGCCCCTGTAGTGTTAAGGACCTAAAGCCAATACAGGTATTAGCATCCTAAATGAGCTAATTAATAGCAATAATTATGACATCTTGTCTGTAGTAGTAAAATCATCAACAATTTAATGGCATTAAAATGAAAACTGGATATTCACAAATCCTAAGGAAGAATAGCCACATGAAAACATCTATAAATATAGCATGAACACTAAGAAAAACCACATATTGACCTATAATTAACCTAGCATAAATATGTACTAAATAGAACAACTATACCTCCACAAACAGTAGAATAGATTTTCATAATATAAAATTCCCTTTAAGATAAAGGAATTTTTCAAAAATCACATAAATCTGGATAGTTATACTGGTAAAGCTACAGGGGTCCAAGAACCAGAAAATGATAAAGAAAATATTCAATAGCTAATGAATGGGATATGAAAAAGAAGAGAGAAAAGAAATGAGGGACTCCTGTTGAGAAGTTGCTAAGGCTTCTGTCTGGTCATCCTGAAAAACACCCATGCAGTGATAGGTGGGACTTTGTGGAGGTGGCTGGATTGAGGCTGTGAGCTACTGCTGTCAAGGTGGTGATGCCAGGGTTTAGGATATGAGTGCAACCCTCCCTAAGGCTGGGTAGCAGGCTAAGATATAAGGGACAGAATGAGGGTGCTCATTTGTCACTAGTTTGTCACTTCCTTGCTGCTTTCAGGCTCCCCTGATTTGCCATGCACTGTTGATTCTCTGATGACTGTCGCTTCTCTGTGATTTGACTGCGAGGCTTCTTTTCTGGATGTGCAGTTTTGGACTCAACCTGTGCCAGTTTATTTTCTCTTTTCCCCAGTCATGTCTACACAGTCAGCTTCATAGATTTAGCTGTCAGATTGACCCGTGGAATGCAGATCCAACAGAATATGGCAATTCACAGGAAAGCCCTAAGATGTTGGTTGGAAGCAGGGCTTTCCTTATTAACAAGTAGATCGTATAAGGCTTCTAGAACCCATGTGACTGCAAGGCTTTTAGCTGTGAAGGGAAATACGAGTCCTAAGAATTGTACTTTTTGTAAGGACATCTGGGACATTTAGGCACTGACTTTTTAGCTATTTTTTGGTCAAAGAAACTTGAGTACTGTTTTGGTCTTATGAACTTTTATCCTAGCTACAGATGAGAAGGTCATCTACATACTGCAGAAGGTTTCTCCCAGGGGATAGGGTGGAGGACATCAGATCCTTGGCTAATGGATGAACAAAGAGATTGGTCTCTCCCAGAAACCTTGAAGCAAGACTGCCCGATTGAGCATTGAAGTGGTCTAAGATTTGAGGACCTGCCATGCAAAAGTGAAGAGGAATTAGGGTGAAAGGAAAGGCAAAAGAAGGCATTCTTAAAGTCCAGTAATGTGAAGGAGGAGGCCTCTGGATACACCTGTTCAAGATCTGTTTCATGTTCTGTGTGTAGATGTCCCCACACAGCCTCATGCAGCCTTTGGTGGGAGTTTTCAGAATTGGTCAGAACAAGAATGTGTGATGCTCGGATGAAGGGTGTGTGATTACTAAATCAGTCTACTGATTCGCTTGCGTAGTTCTGAGTTGAAGTGAGTGCTATCTGCCCTAGGGTTAGGTAGTCTGGATAAAACAGAGAGAAAGCAGGCTAATGTCTACCTGTTCCTTATCCTTGCTCTTTGCTGTCTTGCTGCTATAAACTATTTCTCTTCTGTGACGCCCTGTGCCATGGCCCCTGCCTGGAATCCAGCTAACTGTGAACTGAAACCTGTGCAAAATTTGAAGCAAAGATACTCATTTTCCTTCAACGCTGGGTGTTGAGTATTTTGTCTCAGCAAGGAAAAAAATAACTCGGACAAACTGTGTAAGAATTAAGGACTAGGAAAAAGTAAGAACCATTGACTCAGCTTAATGGCCTTTATGTCCTGTACTAACTATGAGAAACATCAATGCGTTTCACTAACATAGTGAGGGTTGCCAGTAATGTCAGAGACATACTAGAGTCCAGCCTCAAGGAATTTGTTCATACTTGTCCTGAGCCACTTGAGAGTTTCAGGTTTGGGCAAAAGGGAATGGATCCTTGAGGATAATTTTGCCAGGCTGGGCCATCTTGGACCTTCTCAGGAAGGACATATTTCAGAATTCTCAAAAATCTGAGTCCCAAATATAGGGGCTTTGTGTGTGCAGGCTTCAGGGTGAATAAGAAGGGTCCCAAATAAGCTAGAAATGATGAAGGTGGGGATCAAAGGTGGTTGTATTTTGACATTAATGTCCAGTCCAAGTTGGAGAATAGAGAATGTAAGAAAAACTAGAAATGAGAGTGAGAAATGTCCAATTATCAAGCAGTTTAGGATGCGAGTAAACCACAGTTTTCTTTGTGGCTTGTCATCTTTGCCCTGAAGCAAGATCAGAAACTGTAAGAATCACATAAGATGAAAGTCAAAGGGATTACTTGTCCCTCTGTCAATAAGGAATATGATCCTGTTCCCTGCTGCATCAACATAATCATAGACTCCCCATGAATGGTGGCAAAAAGGGGACGGAAGACATGTTAGACCTCATTATTCTAGATGGTCATATCCCTCAAGTAGAAGAACCTATAGATTAAGTCTTTATTTGGGGTTAGGTCTTTCAAACTGGATGCTCATTCCTCTCATGGAAGTTTATACCCGTGTGGCTTGGGGTACCGTTTGCTCCAATGCCCCATCTGTCCGCAGTTAGGAAAAGTGCAGAAGGTGAGAACCACTTTCAATTGCTTTGTGCGGACAAATTATTTCATTGGCAGACAGGGCTTGGACTATGGCAGGGGCCATTTTGGGGCCTTCTGTTTGTCTTTTTTGTCCTCTAGTATAGTCTTTCTGATCTTTGAGGCCTCTTCTCAATTACTGAAATCCTTGATGACAATAACTGTGTGGGGTTTGTTGCTCTATCTGCTGTAGCTTTGAACTAATGTCAAGTTTTTCTGTTCCAAAGTGAGTAGTTATAGCTGGGACACAGTCACATCCTTTGGTCATAAGCCTCAGTTAATGTTCCATACACAGTATGCTGCAGAGAATTTGTCACTGCCAGTACTCATTGGACATTTTACAGGCTTATCCAGTCTTCCTAGTTCCCCTTTACTAGGTCCAATTAATATTTCTCAAATATTGCATTTATATGCCTTTGTTTTGCAGTACAATTTAGGAGAGCATTCCCTAATTTGATAGAATATCTATTACCTTAATCCTGACAGATAAAAGAGTGAAGGAACTCACATGGAGCATGTTGAAAAATACCAACTCTCCTGTAAACTTCTGTCTTTGTTCTATCTACATTTGTCTTTTGAATTTTAGCTTCTATCAGGACTTTCTCAACATATTTTTGTTTTACAGTGTTTTGCAGGGGAGAGTTCCCAAGCTAGGCACATGAGGCCTTCTTATCAAACATTTTGCTAATGGTGAACCAGCTTCTTTACATAAAGAGCACTTCAATATTCAACGCTTCAGCGTGCATTATATTGTTCACCTTTGCATTCTTATGTTGTAGGTCCTGGAATTCTTCTCCTTTTGCCCCAGATAATTTTATCCCCTTTTGGTCCCTAGTAAGAACCAAGGGTCTTTCACACTTTCACCAGTTTTTAAGTTTGTGCCTAACTTTTGTCCAAAAGTCACCGCATGTCTGACTCAGTCCACATGTACATGCAAAATGCAAGGAAGATACTCTCATGAACAGGGTGTCTCTCTTCCCATAGAAATAAAGCTATGGGATAGTATTTCTGTGTTCTGCAGACATTTAGAACATATAACAAGTTTCACCTAATCTGCAAGTGTTGTTTTTCTTGTGGTATAGGGAGTGGCTGAAGGTGAAGATAGATCACATGTGCAGGGGTACAGCAAGGCCAGCCCTGATATCAAGGAGAGCTCAAGGTGAGCCAGGTGAAGGAGTACATGTTCATAGTCAGGATAAGGTGATCTGGAGATGTGTTTCAACTTGTTCACTCAGAATCAGGGGGTCTGGAGGAATGTTTCAACTTGATACCCTGTTGTTTGGCTGGTGGACCTAGAAGAAAGGTCAGTAGAAATGGATGATGACATCACTGTGTTAATATGTTCACATCATGGCAACTGCCTCCATATTTCAAATTTTACCTGATGTAGTAGTCTCAGGATGTGTAGCTAAGTACCATGTCCAAATCTAATATCTGTTCAAAGGTGAAATTTAAGATATTAATGAATTGGAGGAGGAGGAAGAGAAGGAGTACCTGATACCTGAGTAAATACATTATAAAATTATGAAAAACTAGTACTATATTTATACTTCCAGCAAAACTCAAACAAGAGGCAATATTGTCTGTTTTTTGATTATTCAAGGTGCCTTGGCAAGTGAAACTGTTGGTGACCATCCTGCTTTTGGAATATAAATGTTCAAATAAAATAGTTAAGGTAGAAGACACCTTCATATAATAGGATCCATGGGTTGTATCATTAATAACTGAATGATATTTGAGTAACATGATAGAATCTTTTGAGTTTTATACTCCTTGGAAATGAAGGACATGAAGGATCTCTGCATGGAGACAAGGATTTGTATTCGATATGATGTACATTCCAGAAATCTTCCCTGCAGGGTGATTCTGCTCCATATCCTCAGGGAAGGAATGCAGAGAAATCAAAACACAAGGTCTAACTGGAATCCACCAATCTGTTATCACTTGATCATATTCAGAACCAATCATATTTTGTCGTAATTGTTCATCCCTTGATTGCGTATATACAGCGATCTCCATAAAAACCCAAACGACGGGACACAAATAGCTTCCAGAAAGCTCAATGCCTGGACATTGCTGGTGGATTCGGGGGACAGCAAGAGCACTGGAGCTCCCTGGCTCTTCCTCTACAGTAAGCATCTTTCTCTTTGTCTCCTTTACAACCTCCTTTCTAATAAACGAGCATAGTAGGTAAGTGAACACAGGTCTGGATTCTATGATCCCTACATTTAATTGAACCAACTGAGGTATTGTGGGAATCCACATTTACAGCTGGTTTTTCAGAAGAACACATAAGGAAACTTGGGTTTTGTAATAGATATCTAAAGCGATTGGAGGGTTCATGGAATAAGGCCACAAATTGTGGGATGTGACAGTGTCAAACACTGACACTGCACATCTGGTCACAGATGCAGTCCATGTGTGTCCTAGTTACTTTTCTGATTGCTGAGACGAAATAGGCAATATCCAAAGGAGGGGGGAGGAAAGATTTATTTAGCTTGCAGCTCCTAGAGAGATCTGCTTATAGTTGGCTGGTGCCAAGGCAAAGTGTCCTGGCAGAGATGCATCACAGAGGAAAATTAGTCACAGCAGACAGGCAGGAGAGAGCAAGCAATGGACAACTACACCTCCTTCTGTCTCTTTTACACTTTCTAGACTATTCAGGGTGGGTAGTACTTACCCTTAATCCTAATGTGCTTGATCTTAGCATTGTACCATGAATCAATTCCAGGATCAAACATTCTAGACCCAGGTACTTCTGAAAAGAAAACCCATCTGTGATTCCATGAGTTAGTTCCTTGGGGAACATTTAGATACAAGCATTAACAATATGTGAGAATATAGTGGGCAAACTGATTAATTTCTTCCTCTCTACCATTATAAGCACT
>PVLD010025520.1:0-23612 GCA_004027595.1 Dinomys branickii
CCCTACTATCTTATCTATAATTTGGTATTTCCTTTAATGTTTTTGTGTTAACTAATGTGAAGATAACTATGTAATACAACATCCAGTTCTAATTCCCTACTATATTCTGTATAACTTTGTATTTTCTGTATTGTTTATGGCTTTTCTGGTTCATATGTCTCCATTCTTTTGTCTTTAAAATAAAATTAAAAAAAAACCAGTTAAAATAGTTAATTAAAATTTTGATAATTAAAAGTCTAATTTCACCTTCAGACCTGGGTATCCCTCAGAGAGTCTGGTGATGATTATTTAAGTTGAATACATTAACATAATTAGGTACTGGAAACGTTAGAAGAATTATAGGTAAAAGAGCTGGTCAGTCTTCTATGTATTAATTGTGTTCCTGCAGTGCATTTGGTTTTGAAGGTATTGAAATTTCTTATAGGCCCCAGGATGGGATGCATATTATAGTTGGTCTTTGAGGGAACTAGACATGTAAGGGTCTTACTTCTGGTTTTCCTTTCTGTGGAAATTTTGTGATCTTTTATGATTTTTTTCTTAGTTTTTGTTTTTTCCTTCACTGCTGGTACTGTGTAGTGGGTAAGAGTAAGAACCACAGGTCCAGATGGACAAATTACTTATGACCTCTGAGACTCATTTTTCCTTCTAAGTAGATTGAAGCTAATAGGAGTATGTGTTTCACAGTGCTATTGGACGGCTAAGTGAGATAACTCATGTATAGTATTTATTGTGGCTTTGGGGGTAGGGGGTACTGGAAAAATTTTAATGATGGCTGTTACTGTTAAAGTTGTACCTAGCTCATCATAGCTTTCCTCTCACCTTCCCGTTTTATTTTAAAAGACTTCTTATTCCTTTGTGCAATTTATGTGATCTCTTAATTTTCCAATCTCCAATTTCTAAGCAAGGAATGTGGTCAACGCGAACCTCAAGTCTGAGCCGGATCACAGACTGTAGCTGTCAGGACTGTGTCAGTGGCTTCCACCCAGCTGTGGTGGGGGTGGGTAACTGCTCAGGTAGAGTGGGCGTGGCCCAAGGACCAGCATCGGTAGTTATACGTGCCTACGATCATATGTGTACACACACTGCTTATTTTTACATAATTGCCAGGATATACAATAAAATTACATATCATACCAGCTAAATCATTCCATTCTAGTTATTTTATGGTCAATGTCTTAAAATCTTCTTATGCAGTTAGTTTAAACATTCCTGCTTTTTATTTTTATCTTCACATTTGGAATTTTATTTTATTTTATTTTTGTACTTGGAGTCAAACTCAGGACCTTGCATTTGCCAGGTAGGCACTGTGCTGCTGAGCTATATCCCCAGCCTTCAACCGTTTGTTGTTTATAAAGATTTCAAGATTGAAATTATATATAAACTTAATTGGTAATATTTTATGTTAAAAAGTAATTCATTTACACATAAAGCTCAAAAAACAAACACAAGATTAACTAAAGATTAATTTTGACTCAGAGTAAAGAAGCTGAGAAAATGTTGGACAGAACAAAATCAGAAGAATGCTGTCCTCAATCACTGCATTAGTGCTGACATATATTTCTAGGGGCATTTTACTGTTTCATTTGGGGACTGAACACTTCCATACACTGGTAGCTTAGTTTGACAATCCTTAGTTCACAACTATCTAGCCAGTATTTTGAATTTTAGAATCTTCTCAGGGCAGGCAAAGGCTATTTCCTCTGGTGCTTTTTTCAGATTTCTTCTTCTGGGTAACATACTACCGATGTAAGTGTCCAACCAAGATCGATGAAAACAAACCTACCTGGCTTCTTTAACTCAGGATGTTATGAAGATGATGGCAGAATTTGTAGAGAATGTCAAACTGATTTGCTTATGAAGACCAGCAGTAAAGAAGTAATGGGTTCTGATAGGGTTCTTCAAATTCTCCCCATGAAGGCAGGAATGATTCACTGCTGATGGAAGGAAGTCTCTAAGTTGGTTCTAATTTTATCTTCTCTGGGTCTCAAGTGGCTTTGGTCTATACAGTCTCAGCTTGCTTGCTTTCGTCAGTAAGCGGAAAGGAATTTAGCCAAAGGGCATTAGGTGGTTTGTGGACTGCAGATAACTGCAGGACGGGTGAGGAACTAAGATGAGCAAGGTATTGGCAGGAGCCCAGAGAAACGTGAGAGCCCAGACTCTGCTGCCACTGGAGCCTCACTGCCTCTGCCCTGTCCCATTACTCCTGTCTGTCACCACCCCAGTGACATCCAGACACTGCAGCTGTGAATTACACCTCTGAGTGGGAGAAATGTTGGGTAGGCACATGAGAGTGGGGGTGCCTGGGACATTGGCCATATTCTACCTCACAGGAGGCAGGCAGGAGAAATCTCTTGATTCTTCCCACTTGAGTAGGAGAGGTTAGATTGTACTTTCCACCTATTTTAGGATTCTTCACAAACAGGAGGAATATATATATATATATATATATTTTTTTTTTTTTTGGTCTTTTTGAGACAGGGTTTCACTATGCAAGACTTTTAAAATTGATGTACACAAGAGAAGGCTCATCTCTCTGATAAATTGTGCTTTTTATTATGCATTATTTTATGAAAGTTTACTTTTTGTTTTCTTTCAATTCAATCTCATTTATTTAGTCATGTTTTTGTTTTTGTTTCTGTGTTTTTGCGACAAGGTCTTCCTGTGTAATTCAGGCTGGCCTTGAACTCACTGTGTAGCCCAGGCTACATAGTGGTGATCTTCCTGCCTCAGCCTCATGAGTGCTAGGATTACAGGTATGTACCACAACAACCAGCCAACCTGTTTCATTTAAAAATCACTCTTTTTTGGGATAAAAATAATTTTATTAATTATATATGTCCTTAGATATTAGCTCACCTTAAACTGAAAGCTCAGTGAAGGCAACAATCGTTAATCTCAATTGCTAACACTGCCCCACGCAGGATTAGCACATGGATACTACCCCATCATGGTGATGAGGATGATTTTGGCTACTGGGCATTGAACTCAGGACCTTGCATTTGCCAGGCAGGCATTGTTCTGTTGAGCTGTATCCCCAGGCATCCCATGATTATTTGTTAGCTAAATACTGAATGAAAAATTGTCAACGTTTAAATTGCTGTACTAATATTGAATTGAAGTATTTAAACATAGCTTTCTCCACTCCTATATGCAGTGTTCAAATGTATATAACATTACATATGTGTGTAGGTATAAAATTTATTACATGTGCATAGGTGTAAGGGTTTTTATATGAGATTTCACAAATATATGACTTCTAGATGTTCACAGGTCTCAGTTTGATAAATATTGGGCTACTTGACTCACTTGTATTCTGCAAAGCACAATTTAGAATCTTTTTGGAAACACTGTACCTACAAGCAGAGTGGAGAAATCTATACACATACTGTGAGTGTATTTGTCATCTAAAAATTCCCTTTTGGTAAAACAAAGCTTGTGTTAATTTTCCTCTTGAAAATTTCTTCTTCAGGTAGTACATACTTCACTCTTTAACTTAATCTTGTACTATGCTAAGATGTCAGTAACAGAAGCAGAAAAATGTTTTTAATAAAGGCTTTCACTGAAGCAAAAATGATCAAATAAATACTAGCTTCTTGTGTTGCAGTTCTTCGAAGGCCATTTCTTAAGGAAATTCTGTGAAAATCAGCTTGCACAAGGAGACCGTATCTGTTTAAATCTTATGTGCACATTTTTGTCAAGGACTCTAATCTCAACAGATAATATTAGCATATTAGTTTAGGTTCTCAGTTCTGCAGAATTTAGTTCTCGCACTAGAATGCATAGAGAAGCATAAGCATGCAGAGAAACACCCATGTCACCTTTTTATTTGTTATACTGATTTTAACCAAAATGGAGTTGGTTAAAGCAAACCTTGAAGTCTCACTGAGTTGCTCAAGAACTGACTTGGGCTGCTGAACTTGAGTTGATATATTAAGTGGTAAGAAACTTGGAAAATCTTCAACTAAATTCCTCTATTAAACTTTTCTGCCTTTGCTCTTTAACTTGACTTAGGGTGATGCCCTGATAAGGTTCTAATCTATAATTATTTAAACTAATTTAAAATAAATGCAAACACTGGGCAAAAAAATAGTGGCATTTCATTATCTATGTAACTGTTGCCTAAGTGCACTGCCATCAGTTGCCTCTAAGTGTGGAGTGTAGATTACGTTGTACTTTTGCCAATGTGTTGGTCTCCATTTTATGTGATCTATTGTTCTTCTTATTGCATCTGTTTTTCTAGAGATGATGATATTTTCTTTCAATACAATATTAGGCGTGATAAAACAATGCAGTGAATGTTTAAATTTTAAAAATATTACAATAAAAGACACATTGCTTTTAATCCCTCTCTGAAGACTTTGAAGACGTTTTTCTTTAACGCACTTATCTGTCTTGTTACTTTCTAAAGCAGCTCTGGAAGTCTTTCATGAGTGCCTTTAAGAGGTCGTATATATAAAAAAAAAAGCTTGGTGAATGCTCTGCCAAGTACCACCCATTGGAAAGGCAGGCTTGTAAAAACACAGTGTTGTGCTTTCACCTACCTTATTTGCCAGATCTGACAAGGTATAACTTCTGGCTCACAGTCACAATAGCTCAGAAAATGCATTCACAAAGAAAGACTTCCAGAACTGCTTCAGAAAATAGCAAGAAGGATGTGATAAGTATGTTTGAAGTGAGGGAGTATATTTTGGGGGGATTCATGGCAAAGTATCTTTTTATTGTAGTACATTTAAAAATTTTAAAAACATTCATGTTTTTTTTATTGTTAATTTCTATCATCTTGTTTTGAAATCTCCATTTTTTTGATCACATCTCATATATCTTAATAAGAGTTGAGCAAAAAAATTGTTGAGCACTTTCTATCTGTCAGGCACTGATTACCAGTCTTATTAATTCCTATATCTGATGACCCCCAGAATTTTGGCCCTCCAGCTTCACTAAATAAGAGTCTGTTATAGTGCCCACCAGATCCCTTTTCATACAAAGTCATTACCTGGCATATCAGTCTGTTTTCCATTACTATAACAAAATAGCTGGGGCTAGGTATTTATAAAGAAAAGAGGTTCATTTGCCTGACAGCTCTGGAGTTTTAAGGGCATTGTGCTTGTAATGACCTGCACCTGGTGAGGAGCTCCTGGCAGATGGTATCACAGTGGCAGGACTGTGTGTGGGAGGAAACAGTCTCATGGGCAGACAGGAAGCCAAACAGTGGAAAGGGGACAGTAGGAGCCATTCACTAATCCCCACCTTTTTAAGATCCCACTGCCCCTCACCAAAGCCAAAAGCCAAGCCTCTCACACAGGAGCCTTTGGGGACAGATCACATGCACACTGTTGTACCTGTTGATTAATCACACTCAGGTTTTCACTGTTTTTCGCAGCACCCAAATAGTCCCTAGCATTAATGTTCTTTCCCATAGTAACTTTGTTACATTAGGCTTCTTGCTTTAGAATAGCTTTAGGTTTCAGAAAAGTTGCAGCGATAACATGTACACTTCCTATATGCGCTTGACTCAGTTTACCCGTTGGTAACACCCGCCATCAGCAGATGCGTTTGTCATGTTTACATGTAATGGCTCTGCGTCCTCTCATCTGTGGCAGCGTCCTCACAGTTCCCTTGTCTCTGAGGACCTCGACGGTTTGGAGCCACACCGCTCAGGCCCTTGCAGAGTGTGGCTCAGTTTGGGTTTGTCTGACTCTCTCCGACGGTCAGCCACCCCCTTCTCACAGCATATGGAGGGTGTGTGCAGCCCCGGCGGCATCACGGGCCGCTTCCTCCTGAACCTTCATGTCCGCAGCGGAGGCAAAGGGTGTGTGTGGGGGGGGGCAGGGCTCTGTATCTTGCACGGGAAGGGTGTCCCCGCAGGCCGGGGAGCTCCCTTCAGCAGAGCGAGGGCCTTGCTGAGTGGAGCAGTGAGGGCGTGGCTACTAGGAGTGGATCTGGGCGTCCTGTAGCAGCATACACTACAACTGGGGAATGTGCCTGGCTTGCTGTGTGAGGCGTGCTTGGGTACTGTGATTTCTACACTGCCTGGTTGGCTGCAAAATACAAATAAGCAGAGTAGCCATCCAGCATGTCCCTTTCTCCTGCACTTGGACTCCTGACAAACTGCTGACCTGTAGAGGTCAGTGACACACTAGAATGACATTTTCTTGAAGCAGTTGTGAGGATTTGTACATCCATCCTCCTGTGTAACTTGATTCTAACCTGTGATCTCTTCTTGATTTGCCCCTTAGGTTCAAAAGAATTTCTGCATTTCTAGATTTCTTTTCCCCCTCAGGCTTTTGGATCCTGTCTAGCCCAGCTCATTAACATTTTCAAATTTCCTTCTCTCTGGTAGACTGTGGGCTCATTTAGTGTGCTAGACCAAGCCAGTTTTCACATTGGGGAAAAGAAGAATTTCCCCAAACATATTCATTGGAAAGCAAGACGCTGTGGCAAATAAAAATGATAATTTCTCTGGCACACTCAAGCATTCCTTCAAAAGCTCCTTATGTTGTGAAGTAATTAAGACAAAACTGAAGCTACTGAGCATATTTAAAGGTTATAAAGACCATGGAGTATGGGAAAGAAATAAATGAGATAAAATACAAACAAAAAGAGATATTTGTTTTGCTAAAACGCTAGATGGAAATGCCAAAACAATTATATTAGTCTGGATATGTCATTAGGAGAAGCCTAAAATATTATTGCTTACCTTTAAAAGGCTCAGTATTTATAAAATTTTGAATGTTTTTCTAACTCTGAATACAGGTGGAGATCAATGTAAATTAAATGTATTTTCTCCTAGATACCAGTCGGTTAATTATATGATATTTGTGTGAAAAGAAAGTATTCCTCTTTCTCTTTTTTATATATTAACACCAAGTAGAATCTGAGAAAGAGCTGCTAATCACCTCATTACTGTGCATCCTGCCTCCGTGTGATCTACATAAAGAGTAAAGGCTGTGGATGTCTCGGGACAAAGTTCAGCATCCTTTCATGATAAAAGTACCTGAAGAAAATAGGTACAGAAGGCTCTGTCCCAGAATGATAAAAGCTACATACGACAAAGCCATAGGCAACATTGTCCTCAACAGAGGCAAACTGAAAGCATTTCTCTACAGTGAGGAGCAAGGTTGGCGAACTCACCATGCCTGTTCATTGAGTTATTCAAAATTTTAGCCAGAGCAGTTGAGCAAGAGAATGAAATAAAGGGGGTACTAATAGGAAAGGACAAAGTCAAAAGACACCTACTTAACTTACAGATGTTTTGATGCTTCACATAGAAGACCCTAAAAACTGCAGCAGAAAACTCTTCGATGTGATGAACAAATTCAGCAAAGGGCTCAGTTATAAAATGACACAATAATGAATAGCTTTCCTATTCCCCAGAAACCTCCTGAGAAAGAAATCAGGAAAACAGCTCTGTTCACAGTAGCTTAAAAAATTAAATACATGAGAATCAACTAAGAAAGGAAAAGATTTGTCTAATGCAATGAAGAAAGAAGTTGAAGATGTTAAAACATGGAAAGACTTTCCTTCTTCATGGATGGGCAGAACTCCTATTGTTCCACTGGCCATATCACCCAAAGTAACCTACAGATTCATTGTGATCCTTTTCAAAATACTAATGACATTCTTTAAGGAACTAGAAAAAATGATCCTAAATTCATATGGAAGCACAAAACCTAGAATAGCTAATGTGACCCTGCCAAAAAGAGCACAGCTGGAGGCATCGCAATATCTGATTTGAAATTGTGCTCCAAAGCCATAGTAACAAAGACAAGAATGCCCAGGCACAAGAACAGATGTGCAGAACAGAAGCCACAGTAATACTCATGCCCCAAACATCTGATTTTTGACAGAGGGGTCAAAAGCACATGCAGCAGAAGAGACAACCTTTTTAACAAATTGTGCCGGGGAAACTGAGTGTCACAATCAGAGGGTTGAAATCAGATCCTCCTCTCACCCTGTAGTCAAATGAAAGCAACACAGACCAAGAACTTTGGTAGGAGAAACTGCTGGGAGAAAATACAGGGGAAATATTTGAAGTGATAGGTGCAGGCAGAGACTTTCTGAATAGGTCCCCAGTGAAACAGGAAAAAATACTAAGAACGGACAAATGGGACTACATCAAATTAAAAAGCTTCTGCACAGCAAAGGAAACAACCAACTGAGGAAAGAGATAACATAGAGGATGGTAGAAAATATTTGTTAATTCATCTGATGGAGAATTAACATCTAGACTATATAAATGGCTCAGAAATTAACTCCAACAATGACCTGAAAAATAAGCAAATGAATTGAATATATACTTCTCAAAAGAGGCACTAAAGACCAGCAAGTATATGGAAAAGTGTCTATAATCTTAAGCCCTTAGGGAAATGCAAGTCAAAACCACAGTGCTGGAGAGGATGGGGTGAAACAGGGCCCCTTCACACGGTTAACAGGAGTGTAAACTGGTACAACAGCTGTGGAAGTCAGTATGGAGAATGTTCAAAATTAAAAATGGAAATACCAGTCTAACTATACCATTCCTTGGTACATTCCCCAAAGAATTAAAGTCAGTGTACTAGAGGGACACATGCATACTCATGTTTGCAGCCATGCAATTCACAATAGCTAAACTTAGGAACAGTTTTAAAGCCTGACCACAGAATGGATTTTTAAAAATGTGGCATGTATATGCAGTAGAATATTATTCACTCATAAAGAAGAAGTAAATGATGTCTTTGGCTGGAAAATGGATGATCCCATGGTTAAGTGAAATAAGCTGACACAGCAAATTAAATATCACATTTTTTTCTTACATAAGCAACTAAGTTAACTAACTACATAAGCAGATATGTAAATATATAACAGAGAGATAATAGGAAACTAAAAGGTAGACTTTTAGAAATGAGGAAAGGGATTGTAGTGAAGGAGAATTAATGAGGCTAAAAAGAAAATTTGTTATGTGCATGTGCTAGATACCAAAAATGAATCTCATCATTCTGTATTAGTAATATGCACCGATGAAAGTATAAAGTACACATTATTTTCAGAAAGATTTATGAGAGCTCTCTGAAATCATATTATTCCTATATTGGCCTTACATTCAATTTACTGAGTTGAGGTAAAAATTTTAGCATATTATCAACAATTTTTTTTTTACTACAGAAGGAGAATTTGGTATGAGTTACTCTTATAAGTGATGCAGGTCAATTATTTAATGCTTTATTGGAAATTTATTTTTGTTGCCCCATTTCAGATAACCATGAATTGTCACTGATGAAAGGAGTTTAAGTTTATACAACATAAACTTTACTTTGTTGTATGCCATAGTTACATACTTTTCATTGTTTACATAGTAGTTTTACAAAGAGTTTTGTAAGTGATATTTATGTAAGACATATTTCAAATAGGCTTTAAAATGTGACTCGATATATCATAACCTAAGTAGATTAGTTTTGGATAAAATTTCTAAACAAGTGTTGAAAAAGTATGTACAATTTTATGTTATAAGGACAAGGAATGTATAGTTCATATACACATTTTTGGAAAGAAAAATATTAAAGTAGTTAATTTATTGTATAAAGCACTTGACAGAGAATCTCATCTGTAGATGGTTTCTAAGAGATTGTTGTTCCCTCTATCATCCATCCCATAATCTATAACTCGCTTTGGTTCACTTTCACAGGTAATTAAATCATTTCAACACAAGGATATTGATACTCTGCCTGAAAGTTATGAAAGAGTTTAATTCTGTAAAAGACTTAATGACCTAAAAGCTGCAATGTTGGCCATTAATTTATATGATCGTAAAATAAATAACATTTCTTTTAAAAGGTAAGGATTGGTGTCTTGGTTACTACTTTTCTCTCCTTGCTGAGACAAAATACCCAACACAAAAATGAAGGAAGGAAAGGTTTGTTTAGCTTGTATTTTGTGGAGGTTTCAGTCCATACTTGGCTGGCTCAGAGGCAGAGTAGCACACGGCAGAGGGCAAACGTTCATGGTGGCAGAACACAGCAAAAAACAACCAGAGCAAAAGGGAGAAATGGCAGGGAAACAACCTCTTTCCTTCCCTTACAACAGGCTGCCTCCACCCAGGGGGCGTGTAGCTCTCACACAATCTCCATGCCCTCCTCTTCCACAGGCTCAGGATGTGTACAAAGAAAGCACCTGAGCTTCCTTCTGAGTCACTCAGCTAAACCTTTAGACTCCCCAAGTTGACACAATGTATCAACCATAACAATTGGCTAATTCAGTTTGGTTATAGTATTTTTAATTACCTCAAAACAATAATATTCATCTATTTCCTGAAACAATACACATTATTCTAAGAGATATCCTTTTAAAAAATCCACTACCAGAAGACTAAAAGAGTAAGTTAAGAAAACACTGACCTCATTTGGACGTATGGATTATTCTCTTTGAAGCATTGGATTGTGATAATAATTTTAATGGGCAATATCCTAAATACCACCCTTCCTCCCTTCAATCTGTGTAGTACTGCCTAACAATAATCACAATGTAAAATAAAAACCTCTGTGCTGCTGAGTGAAACCAGTCTGCTTGCTCTTGTGATTAAAGCTGTAGTAATGTGCTTTGTTTTAGAATTTGAAGAGATTTGGTTATGCAGGAAAGGACTGTACTCATTATGCCTGCAGCAAGAGGCAGGTTAGAAAAATTAACTTCCCTAATGGAAACCTTGAAGGAGACAATGAGAGAAGCTGTGGGTTTGTGCGTGTGCTCTTGAAATTTATCAAGCTGGGGATAAAACTGCTTCTATCTCCAGCCTCCTTTCTACTTATCTCTACTACAGAGCTTATGGTTAATTACTTTCACAAATCATTTCCCTCTTGCCCTCTTCAGTCCAATTCAGTTGCTAAGTGACTGAGAGATAGAGTGACCTCTGAATATATTCCCCTCATTATAGTGTGAGATTTTCTACATCATTTAAGGGATGGATTTGTTCATGTAAGTTCAGCACCTCTATGGGTTACAAGTTGACATTTCACTTAATGAATAGTCCCGGGCGCCCTAGTTATTCTGAGAATGCATAATTAAACCAATAATACTACTTTTATGGTAGAATTAACATTTCCCTTTTACTTTTAAGTTAATTGTCCAAAATTTTATTTCAGTTTTCTTGCTGAAGGCTTATTATTACAAAATTAGGCATGATAATAAAAGTATTTTTGAAGTTTATTCTTAGATTGAAGATTACTTAATAGAAAAATTTGAACTTTTTAAGATTTAAAGTTAAACTCTATACATGCACAATATTTTAATTTAATGGAAATTCCTCGCAGGCACTCATTTTGCCTTTTATCATTGAATTATTCATTTTTATCGATGGAGACCCAGTATAGTGCCTGACACTGATCTGATACATATTTATAGAATGAATATATATTCTTTACTAATCAGTGTGATGGGAATTTGAATGACATTTCTTGAGAAAGAAGTTAATATTAAGAATAACAATGCACATTATAAATAATCCTGAAAAAGTCAAAATAATTTTGCAGGCATCACCCCATTGCTGTATTTAGTTTTCAGGGCTTACAGTACATATGAATTCATTCTCTGTGAAGTGAAATGTTGTTTTCTTTTCTACGGAGTTGTGGACATAAAGACACATGTGTAGCCCTTACTATGAGCAAGATGACCTACTGCATCCTTTATACATATGACCTTTTATAAGAGAATCAGTAAGGAAGAAAATATCATGTTCTCTTTCTGGTAGCTATTCAGAAAAAAAAACACTGTATAACTCAGATAGCTATACCACGCAAATGTAGACATGAGTTACCCATGTGCAGGGCTCAAGCGTGCTACATGCTGAGGGTTTACTCTGTGTGGGGGATGATAGCTGTGGTCATACTATGTGCATTTAGTGTAGCATCTGAGCAACAGAGCTGTAGACCCTTTAATGTGTACACTGGCAAACTCCAATGAGAAATGAAGAAACAAAAGCAAAAAATAGTGGATTGGATACCTCGTCTGGGCAAGTACCTTTGGGATTGGTAGAGATTTGAACTGACACTATCAGTTTGAGCAATTAGAATAATCCAAAAGTACTTTATTAACTTTACAAATCATAAGGACAATAAAAAAAATGTGTTAGAGTTCCTATTTCCCTAGTACTTGCCCATAATGAGTGTTATCAGAAAATTTTATTTAATCCAGGAAATTTGTTTAATTATTTTACAGGCTGAACTAATCTGTGTTTGCTATTATAATGTCTGCTGCACTGTATTTAGCTAAAGACAGTTTCTAATTTTTATGCCATGTTTTCTTATTTAATTTTATACGGCACTATTAAATAGAAACCATAATAACAGACATCATTCCCTTTTCAAAATTCAAGAGGGAATGTCTTCATTTTTTCTTTATTTTCATTAGTATTATTTTTGGTTGACAAGTCATAATTGAGTACGTTTATGGGGTACAGAGTGACGTTTTGATCTATATACATAATGTGGGATGATTAAATCAAGGTTAACATTACCTCCTTTACTATCACTTTTTATGGTAAGACATTGGAAATTTACTCCTACTTATTTTGAAATACACATTTTATCGACTGTAGTCACTGCACTACGCAATAGGTCTAAAAGCCCATTCCTCTTATTTTTTTCTTTAAACAACATGGCGTCAATACCCCTCTGCCCAGGCATGCCCTCCCCACCCTTTGGTAATCATCTTTCTACTCCTATGAATTAAGCTCTCTCAGATTCCATATATGCATGACATCAAATAGGACGGCTGTTGAGCTTCACATTGACTTGACTGGCCTGAGAGTCACATAGGGGACTGGTGGAGCGGCCTTCTGAGTGTGTCAGGTGGGGCATGAAGGAGGGACTTTGGGTGCCATATGTGGTCCCTGTCTCCTTCCTCTCTGGTGCTGTGCCCTGCGCTGCTTCCGGGCTCCTCTGAATTCAGCGGCTTTGCGCATCACACCCTTCCGCCATGAATTCCACCGTGGGGCAGCCCACGGTGGGCTGAACCCTGAGCCCAGTGAAGCATCTCCTCCTTTCAGCTGTGGGTGTCAGGTGTGGTGGGCAGCAGTGCAAAGGGGACTGGTATATACGGTGCCTGTCTTTCTGTGCTTAGCTTATTTTACTTAACATAACGTTCGCCAGATTCAGTCGTGTTGTCACATACGACAGTACTTCCCCCATTTTTATGGCTGAATAGTATTCAACTGCGTATGCATGTAGTATTTTCTTTATTTATTCACCCCTTGATGGTGGCTGATTCCATATGTTGGCTTCTGAGAAAATGCCACAGGTAATATGAGAATGCAGATAGCCAGGGACATGTTGAATTCAAGTCCTGTGGGTAGGGAATCGGAAGTGGGATTACTGGATCACGTGATAGTTCAACTCAGTGTTTTGAGGAATCCACAGGTCATTTTCCAAAATAGTTGCACTAATTTACCCTCTCAGAAACAGCGTATAAGTATTTTCTTTTCTCCGCACAATTGCCAGTATTCATTCTCTCTCATCTCTTTGATAAATTTCGTCTAACAGGTAGCGAGTGAAATCGCACTGTGATTTCAGTGTGCACTTTTCTAATAATTAGTGATGCTGTGCATTTTTAATACACCAGTTGACCATTTGCATGGTCTGCCTTTGAGAAATGTCTGCTCAGATTTGCTGTGTTTTAATGGGGTTATTTGTGCTTTTGCTATTGAGTTGCTTGTGTTCTGTATATTTATTGGCTATTAACCCCTTCAGTGATATATGCTTTGGAAATATTTTCTCTCAATCTATCATTTGTCTCTTCATGTAATCTCATTTGGTTTTTTGCTCTTGTTGCCTGTACTTTTGGTATTGTATTAAAAAAAACTTTGTATTTAGCTTTCTTTTAGTGGTTTTAAGGCTTCAGGGCCCTTTATTTAAATCTTTAATGCATTTTGATGTGACTTTTGCATATGGGCTGAGACATGGGTCTGGTTTTATTCTTTAGTATGTGGTTGCACAATTGTCCCAAAATCATGTATTGAAATTTACTTTCTTAATTATTTTGAAGTACACAATACATGATTATTATATTGTATAATGTGACTATCTTTTCCTCATATGTTCTTGGCACCTCTGTCAGAAATCAACTAGCTATAAATGTGCAGATTTATTTTTGAGCTTTCCACCCTATTCCACTGGGCTGTGTGTCTGTCTTTATGCTCTTGGATTGTAATCACTTCATATTATGTTTAGAGACCAGCAAGTGTGATGCCTCCTGTTTTACTCTTTTTACTCAATATTATTTAGATGTTTGGATTTATTATGGTTTCATATGAATTTTAGGACTATGTTTCCTATTGGAGCTTTGGGAGGGACTTCATTGAATCTGTAGACTGTTTGGAGTACTATGGACATTTAAATAATGTTAATTCTTTAATGCTTGAGCAAGGGATGTTTCCCATTTCTTTGTGTTTTCTCCAATGCCTTTCACCAGTGTTCTATAATTTTTAGTGTAAAATTCTTTAACCTCCTAGGGTAAATTTGCACTTAATAATTTAACATTCTGGTTGCTTTTACCACTAAGACTGTTTTCTTAATTTTTCAGATAATATAATACTGTATTACTATATAGAAACAAAATAGATTTTTATATATTTATTCACTAGCCTACTATTTTTCTCAAGTTTTGAGTTTTACCACTTATTTGGTAAACTCCTTAAGAGCTTTCTTGGTATAAGATGTCATCGACAAATGTGGACAATGTTGTTTCTTCTCCTATTAGAACCTCATTCATTTGTTTCTCTTGCATAGTTGCCCTGGCTAAGGCTTTCAGTAAAATGTTAAAAAGAAATGGTGTTAGTGGACACTGTTATCTTAACTATAGTCTTACAGAAAAATCTTTCAACTTCCCACCACTGAGAATAATGTGAGCTGCAGTTTTGGCATATTACTGTGTTGAGGTACTCTGCCTTGGTATCTAATCTGTTGAGAGGTTTTATCATGAGAGGATGTTGGATTTTGTCAAATATTTTTATGCATCTGTTAAGATTACAATACAATTTTATTCTTTTTTTAATTTTAAAGACAAAAGAATGGAAACATATCAACAACCAAACAGACATAGACCAGAATAACTCAAAACCAATAAAGGAAATACATAATTACAGAGAAGATAGTAGGGAATGAACAATGGTTGCTGTATTACATAATGTTACCTTGTATAATTTTATTCTTTATTAATGTATGTCATACTTAGAGTTGCACATGCTAAATTCAGTGTGACCATATTTTGTTGTAAACTTTTGCCATCTATGTGCATTAGGACATTGGCCTCAGATCTCATAAAACCACTTTGAAAGTGTTATTTCAATTTTGACTTTTTGGAAGTGTTCAAGAATTGGTTTTACCTCTTTAACTGTTCAGCAGACCTCAGCAGCGAAGCCGTTTGGTCTTGGGCTTTTCTTTATTTTTTTATTTTTTATTTTTTTGTTACTGGGAATCGAACTCAGGACCTTGCACTTGCCAGGCAGGCATTTGTGCCGCTGAGCTATATCCCTGGCCCTGTGCTTTTCTTTAGTGGGACTGTTTTGTAACTCCTTCTCCTTATTCATTGTTGGATTGTTCAGAATTTGTATTTCTCTATGATTCCATCTCAGTAAGCTGTACTTCCCCAGGAATTTATCTAAATTTCCTATATAACCCAACTTGTTGGTCCATAGCTGTTGGTAGTAGTTTCTTATGATCTTTTATATTTCTGTGGCATCAGTTGTGAGGGATCCTCTTTCACTTCTGAACTTGCTTGAATTGTTCTATAGGCTTGGTAAGAGCTTGTCAATATTGTTTGGTGTTTTTAAAAATTATATTTTTGTTGACTTTAAAAAATTTTTTCTAGTCTCTATTTCATTTATTTCTGCTTTGATCTTTAATATTTCTCCTCTCCTGCTAATTTTCGTTTATTTTTCTCTTTAATGGAAAAACATATGTTCTAATTTGTTGAGATATAAAATTATACTATGAGAACTTTTAAAACATAAATCAAAATGTTTAGCACTACTAGTTTTGATACAACCTTTCCATTTTACGTTTTGCAAAGGTATTTTTTATTTCCTTTTTAAAATCTCATGATTCATTGGTTTAGATAATATTGTTTGCTGTCCACATATGTATAGATTTTCCAAGATTTTGCCTATTGTTCCTTTCTAGTTTCATGCAGTTATTATTTGAAAATATACTTGAAATCATTTCAATTTTCCTAAATTTGTTAGGACTTGTCTTGGGGCTTCCCATAAGATCTACCTTCGAGAACGTTCCATGTACACTTGAAAACAATGTTTATTCTTCTGCAGTTGGATTCACTGTTTTGTTTCTATCTTTTATGTTTCTTTGGAGTAAAGTATAATTGAACTTTAGTATTTCCTCAATGATTCTTGGTTAGGTGATTTCATCAGTATTCAAAGTTGTACACTGAGATTCCCCTCCTATTTCAGTATTACAGTTTATCTCTCTTTTCAGATAGTTTCATAATTGTTCTATACTTTTGTTTTCTGATTACTACTCTAACCTGATAATTCAATTTTAATTACTTAATTTTCACTTTCTTATGATTTTCGTGTCAAAATTTACTTTTTTCCTAATTTGTATTTTTTAGTGATTTTTTTGTGCCTACAGATGTTTTTAGTAGTTTTGATTTCTAATACTCACAGAAAAGATAATAGAGCTTTATTCACCTTTACAGAATTAGAGAATTCCTAATATACCTGCATATTACTTATGACATACATTTTTAACTTTCATGTTTTTGTTATTCATTAGCAGCTTTTGTTTCCACTTTAGGAGCTCTCTCCTCAGAAGATCCAGTAATGATCCTTAAAATTCTGTGTAGGGAAGGTTTTCTTTCTCCCTCATTCCTGAAGGACAGCTTTGGGAACATAAGTATTCTTGGTTAACAGTTTTTCTTCAGCCCTTTGAATAGATCATCCCTCTCCCTCTGAGATTTGTGGCTTTCTTCTAAGAAATTCACTGAGAGCCATGCTGAGGTTTCCTTGGAAAGATAGATTTCTTACCTTTTGCTGTTTTTAGTATCCGTTTCTCAGATTTGCTCTTTGGTGATTTGTTTAAGATATGTCTGAGAAAACCACTCTTTAGGTTATATATTATTGGTGACCTCTGAGATTGCTATAACTGGATGTTTTTATCTTTCTCCAGATTTGAAAAAAATTCAGGTATCATTTCCTTAAATATGGTTTCTAACCTTTGCCCCCTCTCCCCTTCTTGGCTTTTCGTCATGAAAAATTAGTCTGCATTTTTTACCAGTCATTTAATAGATTTCTGTTTTCCCTAGGTCCGCTACCAGGTTTGTTTAGTTTCTTCTGTTTGTGTCATAGTTTCCTGATTATGATTTTTCATAACGCTTCCTTACCCATACATTTAGGAGGATGGTCACCTCTTCCCACCTTTGCAAGTACTGTTTGGTAAGGATACACCCTCACTATTTAGTCTGGGATTCTGGACCAATCAGATGGTAGCCACCCCAGATGAGTAGACCTTGTTTTGAGTTCTCTGCTACAGCCCTCTCACTTCCTCTCCCTGAGGTTGAGTAGTATTGCTGGCTGCACTGTATAGTCAGGCGAGGCCATCAGATGGACTCTGATGCCAAATGGAGCTTCTGGCTATGCTCTGCAGTTGTCTCTGCTAGAGCAGGACTACAGGTTGTCTTTTCTGAGTGCTATTTGGAATTTGTAGTTGGGCAGGAAGAGTGCTTAATTTCTTGCCCTGGGGTGGTCTTAAGTGTAGGTGCTTTGGCATAGTAGGTAGGCAAGGCCAAATGTTGTGTTCCATGTATCTATAACCTGGTCTTTTCTCTTGATCTTGGGTAAGCTAATGTATAGATAGCCCTGGAGTATACTAGAGTCATTTCCCAGCATTTTGGATTCAGACAGCAAGCCTACCTAGGGCGGATCTTCTGTCTCTAGTAAATCCCCTCAGCAACACCCAGAACTATGCTGATCCAATATAGTTGGGTGTTTCTTACTCAAGCTGATGTAATCCATTAACTATCACATATTAATATCTTATATTGTGTTTGTGTCTCTCCCAGATGATAGGTAATTTCCTTCTGACTGATTATATGTTATAAGATTTTAAAATTAAGATTTAGAATTTTTTTCATTAAAATTAGAAAACTTTATTTTCACCTGTTACAGGAATTGTATTTTTTTTTTTTTTTTTTTTTTTTTTTTGCGGTACTGGGGATCGAACTCAGGACCCTGCACTTGCTAGGCAAGCGCTTATTCCACTGAGCTATATCCCCAGCCCCCAGGAATTGTATTTTTAAAAATACTTGTCTTAGGTAGAAAATCTTAAAGGAAATATTGTTCATTCAAAATATGACATATTTGATTATTTTGCCCTTTCTACTGAGGTTAATGATGTGTTTCTTGAATTAGAATGCTTTAAATCAGACGGTGGCTAATTCTCTAAGAGATCAAGATCAGGTAATACTTAAACTTTGCCTGCCATGCAGTCCCTGACACAAACACTCAGCCTTGTCTGTTAGTATGAGAGTAGCCCTGGACAATCTGAAAACTAATGCAGAGTTGAGTTCCAATAAGATTACAGGGACCGAAAAAAAGGCCTAAGATGAATTCACTGGGTGGACTAGTTTGCTGGCCCCTAGTCTAGATGATAGAACATTTGTCTAAAGATTTAATAGTATTTTGAAGTAATCATATGCAAAGCTTGTAATAGAAATTTGAACTTACTTCTGTTTTCTGTATCAGCTCTTGAAAAGATAAATACTCTCTCTCTCTCTCTCTCTCTCTCTCTCTCTATATATATATATATATATATATATATAGTATTTGGAATTCACAACTTTTAAAAATTCTTATACTATACACATACATGCTGGCTGGTAGGGAAGTCATTCATAATAAATCTGATAAACAATAAATAAAAAATTACCTACAGGTATATGTGTTTGTGGTAAACCAGTTCAACTTGAAAACTGCTGGAACATTATTTTTTGACAATCACTAGTTCTTTCCTGGCATATATTGAATTTCAATGTGAAGGTGTGGGAATTCAGACCTGTCCAGAGCAATCTGAGTTTTTGCATTTGTGAAGCTTCTTAAATCTCCTGTGGTTTTGTTCACATATTTTACATATAAAAGAATTTAAGTATTGATCCAATATGTTAAGACTCACCTTAGGTACATTCTTTAGGGTAGCAGCTGAGTAAATTCATAAGTGTGTCTCACTCACACATCTTGGCCTGTTGCTTTTCTTAGGCTAGGCACTAACTCGTGTAGGCACGTAAGAAGAAATTCGGTAGAGTACATAGAAAGAAATGCACATGTGGGTGTTTTCTAGAACTCAAGTAACTGAAAGCATAAACTGCTCAAATTACCTATCATCTCCTTCCCTTTCAAGATAGTGGTCCTAATTTGACATCAGAAGAACACCAAATAACCGGATTATTTCTAGTCTTTCTATGTAATGGTACCAAATGCTCTCTGCCATGCTATAAAGGAAGACAGAATTGCTAGCAAGTTTTCTGTAACTTATGCTCATACTAAACATTTCTTTTCTTTTAATGTTCCTTTGTGGAAGTAGAAGTTTATGCAGCAATTAGTGACTTACTAGCCCCCACTGCTGTATGTGGAGTCATTGTAATGCAAACCAAGAAAACACAGAATGCTTTTCATAGCGAGATTGTTCATTCATTAAAAATTAAAACATGTTGGTTTCAAGTGGTGGGCTGGATGCTATTATTTCCCACATGCCCAGTTCTTCAGTCCAGAACTGCAGCAGCGCTGCAGGAGGACATTTCTGAGGTCATCTATGGTTGGATTCTTTCATACTTTCATTACTGCCAACTTCTAATTCTTAGTTTGTCAGCATCAAACTTATTGAAATTTCAGCTCTCAATTTGAAGAGGCAATGAGAATAGTTAGATTTGTGGTAGAGATGGACAGAAGTTTTTGTCATTTAGATCTCTCTTCATTCAAAAAGCATTAACTTCACTCATCTGTGTACTAAGAACAGTGCCAGGTGCTAGAGTTGGGAATAAGAATAGAACATATTCATTTTCCTTGAGAACATATTATGGGGCAGATATATGAACAGTGTACAGAATCATGTAGCATTTATGATTGAAGTACTATGACAGGGTGCTGTGAAGATAGGAAAACCGGACTGACTGGGAGAAAACTCCCCCATGCAGTGTAGGCTGTGGGAGGACGGGGAAACAAAGGAGTGACGTATTCTACACGCCAGAGAGGAGGCTTTGAAAATGGACATGAACACATTTATAACAACATCAAAATAATAAATGCTTCAGAATAAACTTTTTAAAAGATTTGTTAAACACACAAAATATGTAAGTATAGAATACTTTGTGATTTCTTAAAAATAAAATTACCTATTGCAAATAAAAATAAGAGCAATCTATATTGGGGTTCATAGCTTGTGTGTGTGTGTGTGTGTGTGTGTTTAAAATATCAGATAATAGTAGGTCAAAGAACTGGAAGAAAAATGAAAAAATACTACTTTCTGTTTTAAAAACATATGGAAAGTAGTGCAATAACATTATCTGAAGTGAAATTATAAATTAAAAATGAATATTATTAATTGTAGAACAGCTACCAAAAAGGAGAAGTATAACTAATAAACTACTGGATAAAATGAAATGGAAAACAAAATGATATCCAGTTTTTTCTAGAAGATCCTGTGGAGAAAAAAATAGAATAAAAGATACATGGGAAAAACGAAAAACAAATGGTACCATATAAGAGAAACTTGAACTCAGCAGTGATCCTCAATGACTTTGAAAGTATGTGGAAGAAGCAAATCTGTCAAAGGTGGAGGTAATGAGCATCTCATCATTTCTATTCATGGTTGTACAAGACAGCCTGGTTAAGGCAATTGGATTAAAAAAGGCAAAATCGGAAGGAAAAAGTAAAACTGTCTCCATTTACATATAACCTGTCTGTGTGTAAAGTTCTAAACAACCTATATGGTACTGGCTAGACCTAATGAGTGAATTTAGCAGTGTTGGTAGAATATAGGATCATTTGTAAAACTCAACTTTGTTTTTAGCAATAAGCATTTGAGAAATGGAAACATAACATTTATAATAGCATAAATTGGATAAATGCATATAAATGAACTTTAAAAATGAATAAAGTGCATGCATGCAAATTAGAAAACACTTCTAATGGAATTAAAGAGAACAAAACTAAATATATAAATGTACTATGGTTACAGAAAAAAATATGCAATATTGTTGTCTATTTTTCCTAATATGATCTATAGCTCCAGTGAAATCCACCCAAAAGTTTCAGGAGCTTAAAAAATGTCAAGCTATTGTTAAAACTCACTTGAATGCAAAGAGCTAGGGCATTTCCTCAAACGAAAAAGCAGCACAAATTTGGAAGACTTAATTTCAAGTTTCCTTATAAAGATACAGCGTGCAAGACTGTAGGATGCTGAGAAAAGGTAGACAAAAAAATCAATGAAGTAGAGTCTAGAAAGATATCCATATATACAGCTGATTTGGGGGGCCAGCCAAATATGGAGGGAAAAGTCTATTCACCAAGAGTGCTTGAACAGTTGCTATCCACAAGGAAACAAATGACCCTTAACATCTTTATATCATGCATTAAAGTTAACTGGAGATGGATCATAGGCCTAAAAGTAAAACAAACAACACAAAGCTCAAAAGAAAAATATAGGAGAAAAATCTCCAGAAACCTGGGTAAGCTAAGATCTCTTGGCTATGCTGAGAAAGAACAAAGAATAAAAAGAAAATGAATAAAATTAATAATAACTATTTAAAATCTACTCATGTGAAGACAAAATTAATAAGGTTAATGCACAAGCCATTGAAAGACAATATTGGGGCTGGGGATATAGCTCAGTGGAATAAGCGCTTGCCTAGCAAGCGCAGGGTCCTGAGTTCAATCCCCAGTACCGCCAAAAAAAAAAAAAGTGTAGAAAGACAATATTCATTATGTATATATAATAGATGTTTATTTAGAATAGATCAAGAGATCTTTTGAGAATGAAAAAATTAACAAGACCTTCCCCCACCAAATCCATCATCCAATAGGCACGGAAAGGCAAAAGGGACTTCACCAAGGAAGATAAATAATTGGTTAATAACCACATGGAAATATTTCTCAGTATGATTAGTCATCAGGAAAATTAGAAATAAAACCATAATGAGATATTGTTAAGCCTCCAGTTCAGTAGATTTTCTGTGATAAGCAACTTCCTCTATGGAACCCCCTACAAGGATAAGACCATCCATCGAAAAAAATCATATTATTTATGTTTTCCCAAAATGTGTATACATTTTTGGGGGGACTCTGTATATTTTTTCCTATTATTTAACTTTCATTACAGAAATATTGTCATGGACTATCTAGTACATGTACCTGATAGTATAACCCAAGAGTTTCTGTAGGAGTACGTGTAGATCTGGAGTCACGGAACCTTAGACTAGGAAGAACTTTAATAAGTAATTCTGGTTTTTTCCCCTAAACTGAGTTTCAGTTGTATAGCTATCCAGAGTATACAAATATTCCCATCTGGTTAGCCTCTTTGGAAATTCATAATGCCATCATACTCAGCATTTCATAATTTGATGGGCACAAGATAATATTTCAATATGACTTGAATTTACACATACATTTATAGATCCTTTCATATTTCTTTTTCTATGAAATGTATTCCATATTTTAAGGGTTATTTGTCCTTTTTTCCTGATTTTTAAAACACTCTTTTTAGATTCTAGATAAATTTCCCACTGGTTGTATATTTTAAATATCTCCTGCAGACTTATGGCATACTTTTAAAAAAACTACCACATTTTTCAAAACACAAGTCATTGAATTTAATATACTTTATTTTATCAATAATTTACTCCTTAACTCATTTTTGTATGTTATTTATATTTTTCAGATATTTACCTGTATTACCTTCTAGAATACTTAAAGTTTGACCTTTCCTAAAGTTTTTAATCCATCTGGGATTATTTTCTCTACAAAACATGGGCTAGGGGTCAACAACCCTGAAGTATCTGAGCTCTTTGTCTGCTTGTAGGCTTACAAGTTAGCCTGCTGCAGTTTTGTGAGCACTGCCAGAAGGCACAAGATTGTCATGTCAGATCCAAGTCTCAGAATTCACAGCAGTTCTTCAGACCTCAATTCCCACAGGGTGGTGCAGAGAAGATCAAGTCACTTTTGCAGAAATGCTGGGTTGCATTATAGATGAGGAACCTCCAGTTAGGGAACCCAAATCTTTTATAATGGACAGTAGGTCTGCTTGACTTTGCTCCAAGGAGACATGTCAGCTTTATTGTGCTGAAGAGTAATTGTCTTGGTTACTTTTCTCTCACTGCTGAAACCTAAAATACCTAAGGCCCAAAATTAAGGAAGGAAAAGTTTTTTTTTTATTATTTTTTTTTATTTTTATTATTTTTTTTATTTTAGAAACATAAAAGTACAAAAACATATTGACAAACAGACACCCATTATCATAGAAAATAGTACAATCACAACTAATCTATAGACAAGGTGATATGGTCTCAACAGTAGTTGTTGTTTTATCCATTGATATCTTCGAATTGTAGATGTATGGACCCATATACAGACATGCAAATTTAGTCAG
>PVLD010025521.1:0-23608 GCA_004027595.1 Dinomys branickii
AAATGGCTCTGGTTCAGGGGTCTCAGGTGGATGGGAAAAGCACTTTCTGGGTGATGGAAGAACTTTCTCGGCTTTCAGATTAGGCAGAGGTTGGGTTGTGGGGGTGCAGGCTGCCATCCCAGGCCCTAGAGTCGGCTTGGGCTCCAGCTGCAGCCGGCGAGTGCCCTTTCTTCCAGGTACTGTCTCAGTGGCTCTAACATACGACTGATTGGTCACCTGGGTGCTGTGCTAGGTGTCCCATGGGAGGACTCACATGAGGCCTGCATTCTCAACAGCCTGAAGGAAACTGCCAGCAGTTTTGAACAATATTTTTCAAATTAAAATAAAACCTTGAGAAAAAAGTCCACCTTCTTTCCTGGGGCCCCACTAGCTATGGAGATTCAAGAGCAGTGGAGCTACTCCGGGCAGCGTTGCTCTCATGGTTGTTTTTGAGGAGTAAATATGAAAGGACTTCCTTCATGGAATAGTCGGTTGAATGCTTTCAGTCAATAGCACCTTTCTAACATGGGTGGTGTAAAAGGAGAGGATATCTAAGAGCCACTTTATTTCAAGGAGAAAAGAGAAAAAGACACTTGGTGGAAGCCTGCAGTGGCCTTAGCCCAAGGACAAAGGAAAATACATCTTTGTGATGAACATGGAAATGTTGGTTCATGTACATGGTTGACATTCCTCTTTCAGGATCAAGGGTATGTGTGTGAATTCAAGATGTTTTTATTAAATTAGCTGCTATTAATGAGAGCATCATGCACATAAAAAGAGGGGGAGAGAGTTATTTCTCCTCTTCCCCCAGGCCTGCTGTTTTGATCTCCTCCTCCTTGGCCTGCAGCACCCATCTTGGATGTGCTTTTGAAGTTCTGGACAGTTGGGCTCAGTGTGATCAGCCAGGTGCATTCCACAAGCCTTGTCTGTTTCCAGCCTGGGTGATGTCCCATGAGGATTCACTTTATTTTGGGGAATAGGTGCTGGAAGCGGAAAACATGCACTTATTAACATTTGACCTCCTTCACACAAGGCCTTATTAAAAACCTCTCTGTGTACTGATGGGTCCAGATGTTGTCTGTATAGTTAAAAAGGTATATGCTCTAGCTTCTCACAGTCATTGTTATATACCATGAATGCCGTTAAATGTAAGTGTCAAATATAAGTGCTAAGTTTTCAATCAAATATTTGAAAATAACGAGTTTTCAGTATGGACTTTTACACGGTACCTAGTATGAAAGCTTCCCTTCACTTTTTGTTTGTTTGGTTAAAATTTTTGTGATTGTTCACTGTACATAATGACTACAGTCATTGAGGGGAGTTGGTACATGTACATACCACATCGGAATTCTTTTTATTTTTCCTTTCTTTTCCTTTCCTCCAGCTTCTTTATTTTAAAAAAGTGATCTTATTTAAAAACAAGTATTTGATTATGTATTAATTACACTACAATAAAACGATTTCAAAAGAGGTCTACTAACCTTCCAGTTAGTATTTTCACATAATATCTCCTATTTTCGTGAACAAATTTCTGATGTGAAGCAGTAAATGCCTACATTCAGAAGACAGAACTAATGACTTCACCACACTACCACACTGCATTAACTCATAGGACTTACAACAGGTACTTGGAGGGGTCCTGAGCTAGTGCATGGGACTTTCCTTTGGCTCCGAAAGGCACTGGGTAAAAGTGAAGATTCTAAAATAATTCTGACGTCCTGTACCCTAAGTTCTGGTAGGCAAAGGCTCCTGGTTCCCAAACACCAACTAGCCAGGAGCAGAGAACAGACCACACACTGGCCACAGGTTCTCCCAACACAGAGACACTTGCAGGCACTAACTGCAAGGCCCACAACTGTTGCAGGAGACTGGATAAGGCCCAAGAGGTCTGGGGGCTCCGGCACACCTAGTCTCCTAAGAATTATCTCCTCTACAGTGGCGCAGGCTGCAGTCTTATCCTTCTCGTCTCCCTTCATACTCCTTGGACTGCGAGCAATCTGGCTTCTCAGATCTGTATAGAACCCGATAAAGTCGGCGAGAGTCCTAGGCCTTCAAGAAGAGGCTAGGCTAAAGGAACAACCGGCCTTCAGAGCAGCTCGCTGGCTGCAGCGGCAGGCGAGCCGTCAGAGGGCGCCAGGCTCCCGGTGGACGACAGGACGGGGCCTATGGCCATTACAGCTTCCCACTTTACTGGAGGCAAGGGAAGCCTAAAACAGGACGGGGGGTGGGGGGGGCCTGCCTTTCAAGGAGGCTAAACCAGTCCCTGGGCACCCCGGGCAGATCTGAAGGGGCGAATGAATCTCTGCTCCTGTCCCTCTGGCCACCTCCTCTCACTGTAAACTCTTGCAAAGGGAGGGTAGGTGGCATGGAGGAAAAGAAGGATGAAGGAGCAAGAGGAAAGGGGCAAGAAAGTGAGCAGGAAGACTCAGAGAGCCCTTCCTTGGCGGCCAAAAGCATTGCTGGGAGTCACTCGGGCACCCCCTCCGCAGGGCAATTCAGTGGGGCAGCACCCTTGAGATTCTAGTTTAGAGCTACCTCCTGTTTTCAACTTTGACTACACTTTCGGATCACCTGAGAAATTTTAAAAACTCTTCATGTCCACAGCAGTAGTATCTTCTCTCAGTCTTCACTGATAAGGGAAGTCACCTGGCCGTTCCAACTTCCGTGTCCCTCGGGAGAAACAATCTCTGATGGACAACACTGAGACCAGTTTAAGAACAACAACGAACCAAAGGCAAAGGCTCAGTGGTTTTGTGGATACCTTTTCTGTAACTATTTGTATTATAATCCTTACGAATAAATCACCCAGAAACTATTTGAATTATTTGCAGGTAGAAATCTCCCTTACATGTTTTATTTGAAATTAAAATTTTGATGACAGAAATCTTCTAAAGTGAAAATGATGATGGCAGATACAAAAATTATAATTGCATAACTAGTAAATTGAATGAAGATATAAATATATTTCTAAAAATAAATGGCAAAAACTTCAGAAAGTTTCTCCTGTGAGTCAAGCACTATTCTAAGATAAGAGAGAAAGAAAATGGATTTTCTAGTCCTTCCTGGGCATAACGTGAACATCCACTAGGTAACAAAACCCTAATGAATGACCATGTCTTGCTGGACACAATTTGAGGTGAACAAAAGAAGCACCCCCCCCCACCATGTTACTGTATTTGCATTGCAGAGGGAGAGGGCAGGAGTCAGTACAAAGGGAGTGTGGAATCAGGTTGCTTCACATTTGGAGTTGGAGGAGTCCAGGGGCCAGAAGACCCTCATGCAAAAGTTTTGGAGATGAATATTTCAAAGGTGTCAGCAAAGACTAGGGCCAGCAGTAGGACTTTTCATGGGTATTTCAGGAAAATCATATGCACGATTAGTTTGAATTTAACAGAAACCTGGGAAAATGAAGGAACCATAGTTTTCTGTCTGTTTTTTTTTTTTTTACTTTCCTGGGTTTCAGCTACCTGGAAAGTGGTCAATTGCAATCTGAAAATGTTAAATGGAAAGTTCCAGGAATAAACAATTCATACATTTCATATAACGTCTATTGCAGTATTGTTACAATTGTGTGATTTTAGTGCTTGTTGTTGTTCATCTTTACTGTGCTAGTTTACAAATTAAACTTTATCATAGATATGTGTACAGAGGGAAAACATAAGGTACTATCCATTCATCCTCAGGGTCCTGGAGGTGTCCCCTGGCAATAAGAAAGGACAGCTTTCTGTGTTGGGATGTGGGACTCTTGGTAGCTGGGTAATGGCTCTCAAAGCTGCAGACCAGATCTGATGAGTGTGGCCAGGTTCCTTATGCAAGCTCACACACCAGCTGCCTCTTGATTGACTGGGTAGCCAAAAATGCCAATTGTTCTCACAGTCAAAATCAAATCCACCATACACTTTTTGAAACCCAGGTAACAGTGCTTCTGAAATGCTAATTTTTCGCAAACAACAGCTAGTATTTTGATGAGCCTCTTTCCAGGTACAGACAGTTCCACTAAAATTCTGTGTTGGGATAAGAGATTGAAAAAACAAAGTCTGCTAAGCCAAGAATAGAGACATAAAGTCTTCATGTTCCTCGAAACTCCCAAATAACCTCAAGGTGTCCTGGTTTGATATTTATTCTGGAAGTTCATTTGACATTTATTTAATTTTCTTCCACTCGAGTTAAGGTTATCCATGATGTTTAAAGGAAACAATAACAAGACTACTTAAAATAGTTCCTAATCGCACCACACAATCATATAATTTAGTGCCCATTTGTCAGAGGTGTTTATTTGAGGAAAAATACAACACAAAGAGCTACAGTGAGCAGCAGTTAGGAGTAAAGGCTTAAGTATAGAAAAAGAAGTCAGTAAACATTTTCTCTAAAGGGCTAGGTTTAAGGTTTTCAGATCAAGAGGAAAAGTTGAGGCTATCACGCAGCCACTAATAAACTAATATAAATCTTGAGTCCACCAGAACAATGTCAGAGGACTATGACGTTGGTGCAAGGTATACCAACTGCCCCATGGGATGTAGTTCAGAAGCCATCCTCTGTATGCATGTGGACTTAATACATGATAGAGATAATAATAAAGTTCAACAAGCGGAGACAGATTACTTAGTGGATGATGCTAGATACACGAGAGTTCTACTTGGTACGACCGACACAGGCAGTCTCCAGATAGTTCAACACTTTGCTGTATAGTTTGAATGAACGCCCCTCAAGGATCTATGTGGTAACATCTAGGTTCCCCAGGACAGTACTGCTGTGACACTGTAGAAGCTTTAGGAGGTGAGACGTAGAAGGAGTCCTTGGCTCACTGGAGGTGTTTCCCCAAAAGGGGATTGTGCGGCCCTGGTCTCTTTTTGTTCTCCTTCTGTTTCCTAGCTCAGGAGGTGAGAGGTTTGCTCTGCCTTGTCTGCTTACCGTGCTGACCTGCCCGTGCCAGTGGCCCGAAGGAACAGGCCATCTGATCCTAGGCTGGGACCTCCAGAGCTAAGAGACAAAGTAAATAACAAACCTCATGTCTTAGGGCTGGGGGTATAGCTCAGTGGCATAAGTGCCTTTCTGGCAAGTGCAAAGTCCTAATTTCAATTCCCAGTACCAAAACAATCTTATGTTTTCATAAGTTAAAATATCAGGTATTTAGTTATAATAACATGAGGCCAATTAATACAGACCAAAATGGGAAAGGTAAAGCTACAAAGTTAGTTGGAGAAAATAAGGCAGAATATTTTTGTGTACTAAAAGCAAAAACAAACCTTTTAAAACAAAACTTTAAAAGCATGAAACATAAGTTCAACTCAACAAACAATATACTTGGTTATATCAAAATTAAATATCAGTGAAAGACATCGTGATGAACTTATTAAACAGTAACTGTGAGAGAAGATATTTATAGTATCTGAAATTGACAAACTGAAATATCCTGGAAACTTCCACATATCCACAAGGAAAACAAAATAAATTTTAATAGAGAAATAGGTATGAATGGGCAATTTACCAAAGAGGAAACACCAGAAACTAACATGTAAAGGAGGAGATTCTCCAACTCACTAGTAGCCAGAGAAATGTTCATTAAATCACCTGTGAGATGTCAATTTACACCTATTGCACTTGCAAACACGGGGAATACTGGACAAAAGCTGGTTGTAAGAGATGTGGAAATAGAACACACGCATGCACCGTGGTGGTCGTGGGGATGGGGCTGACCTTTCTGGAGAACGGCTTAACATTTTAGCCAATTATATTTCCACATCCTCCCGAGCACAAATGCTCCACTTCCAGGGCTCACAGCCAAGGAAGGAGCCCAAGAAGTTCTGCCGAAGACGGGCAGGGAAAATGTGTGATTCTGTGCACGGCAGCACCCCTGGATCAGCAGGCAGTTGGAGGCAATGTGAATTTCCAGTGTGTGTGTGTGTGTGTGTGTGTGTGTGTGTGTGTGTGTAACACATAGTAGGTGTACTTGTATGAATACTGGCCAGCAGATAGAAGTTTTCAGTAAACTATCTTCTTATTTGTTTTCCATTTTTGTCAATTTTTCCTTTTTCTTTTCTACCTTTTAGGTATACCTGTGTATATCTAATACAATTAGGTATTTGTTATAATTTCATTTCATCTTCTTCATTGGTCTATTAGCTATAAGTCTTTGTTTTGCTATTTTAATGGTTGGTTTATGGTTTGTGGTATACACCTCTAACAACTATAACTCACTGCAACCTACCTTTGGGTGGTATTTTATTATTTCATATACACTACATAAACCTTTCAGCAGTGCATGTTCCATTTCCTCCTTTCTAGCCTTTGTGTTGTTCTGAGCATGAAGTTTTCTTCTACATGTTAAAATTGCACACTACACTACCATCATGTTGTTTTAGCATTCAGTTATTTTTAAAAATGTGAGTAATAAGAAAAATGTGGAGAACACACACAGTTGCCGTATCTGATGTTCTTCGTTACTTTCATCATTTTTCTCCTGCTGGAAGGACTCCTTTGAATCGTTCTTGTAGTTATGCGTGTTTGATCCCACAGATTGTAGTTTTCAGCTGAGAAGTTAGTTACAATCACTTGTGAAATGTCTTTGTCTATTGAGTCTAACATCTGTGTAAGTTGCAATTAATCTGTTTCCTGCTCATTAGAGTTCATATTTTTCTTCTTGTTTGTATAATTTTTAAATTAAATACCAGGCATTGTGATTGGACCATTTCATTTCTCCTTCTTCTTCTTCCTTTCCTCCTTGTCCTCTTCCTCTTATTCTCCTCCTTCTCTTGCTAGGAAAATTGGTGTGGTTTTATTGTATCATGAGACCTAAAACATCTGAACAAATCGGGGGGGGGCAGCTGCTTTCTCCTTCACTACTAGAGCAACAAAACATGTCAATCTTTTGGATTACTGAAGTCTTTCCAAGGTATACACTGGTACAACACAAACTTCTCTGTGATGCAGCGTCTGGTGTTGAAATACCATGCACAACACCCGGGGAGAGCAGCACCCCCCACCCACTTCCAACAGGGCCCTCCTTGCTTGTGTATGACATTAGAGAGCACCTGATATATCAGGGAGAGGAGCGAGGAGGAAAGAGCATGAGTGTTTGGCCGGAAGAGGCAGCCGGAGTCCTGCAGGGCAAGCCTGAACACATGGTTGGTGCAAACCCAAGCATTTGTTGATGTTCTTTAATAGGATGCCTGTTGGAGCCCCTGATGGGATCTTCCTTGACCTTGAGCTGGCCTGCAAGCATGTTGATGAGGCCGCTGTCTGGTGTAGGCTGATGGCCCTGCTGGATTTTCTGGGAGGCAAGGACCACTTTTTGGACCACTTTTCCACAATGGGAGCTTTCCTCTAGAACTGCTGTCCTTCCTACATAAGGCTTATCTTCCCACGTTGCCTTGTCTCCCATTCTAGAGTGTCATTGAGACCAAAGGGGTTGACATGATGGTGGCAGCAGTGACAGTGACCCAGTGAGGTCTCTGGATCATTTGCATTTCTATAAAAATTCCCGAGCCCTGCTCTGAGACATTAGTTAAATTACTTGGAAACAATTTGATGCTTCAGGATCTTGATTTTGATATTTACTAGGTGGAGTAAGAACAGTGCTGAATCTAAGATTAATTATCCCTTATGACTGAGGCAAGAAATTTGACTACACAATGGCCTGAGAATGATGTCTTTCAAATACTCTCTCCAAGGTATGGAAAGTAATTTCATTAGATTTGAATAGGACTATGATGGTATAATGATATTTTAATCGCTCCTTTTCATTATAAGATGGGATAAAAGAGGAATATTGCTTTGTAGATAATAGTAGAGGAGTGCCTACATAAAACAGAGACAGAAACAAACCAAAGAGTAAATACACAGAGGCCGAGTTGGAGTCTGGGGACTGCTGAAATGGAGCAGAGTATTGAAGCCCCCAAGGATACCTGTGGAAAGCAGACTAGTGCCCCACAGAGATGTCCATGGATTAACTCCTGGAACCTATGAATACGTGAGATGTTGTGGCAAAATGGAATTAGGTCTCTGATCAACTCCCTTTGAAAGGAGGAGGTCATCCTAAATCACCTGGGTGGGTCCAATGTAATCACAAGTTTCTGTAAGTAGAATCATAAGTGGAAGAGCGAGGCAGAGAAAAGAACCAGAGAGATGATAACTTGAGAAGCAGTTGGCCTGATGTTGCTGGCTCTGAGGCTGGGGGAAGAGGCCAAGAGCCGCAGAATGCTATACTTTCTGGAAGCTGTGAAAGGAATGCTCCAAAATGAATATAGTTCAAAATGCCATATCTTTATCTATTTTTTCCTCTTCTTTTTCACCTTCTTCCTTTCTCCCTCTCCCTCTCTCCCTCTTTTTTTTTTGAGAAATTTGAAAAATGCAGGAAACCAAGAAGCAGAAAATAATCTTCACTGCTGTAGGTTGGATCTGCAATGTTCTCCTGAAAGCACATGTTAAAGCCTTAGTCCCAAGCATTGTTCTCTATATTATGTAGAATGTGCATATGTTATCATACTGTCCCAAAAGGGAGCCACGTGGGTGTCAAAAACAGTGGCACAACTTGCCAGAGAAGCCATCTCCGACCTTTATGGCACCAGAGACTTGTTTCCTGGAAGATAATTTTTCCACAGACTGAGGGGTGGGAAGAGCTTTACAGACAATTCAAGCATATTACAGTCACAGTGCACTTTATTTGTATTATTATTGCATTGTAATACACAGTGAAATTACACAGCTCACCATCATGCAGAATCAGCAGAAGCCCTGAGATTATTTTCCTGCAACTAATGGTTCTCATCTGGTGGTGATGAGGGACAGCGACAGCAAAGTGTGGTGCTTATGCCCAGTCTCCTGCTTCACCTCCGCGTGTTCTTGGCATTTTACATCTCATTTGCACAATATGTAGAACTGAAGGAGCAGGTTTCCATGTGAGCTCCAGCTGCCATCTTGATCTGGGAATGGGCATGTGTCTTCTGTGCTTTCTCTAGGCTGATGTTTTCTGACCTACGATTCTGCCCAGCCATTTGCTATCATCTTGGTGGTTGTTGTCACTTACTTTCTATGTATTCCCATTGGTAGACTAAGCTGAGTACCTCTGGGTATCATCATTTTTTATCCCTTCAGTGCCAACTGTTAATAATGGCATGTGAGGAAACACCAGAAACCAAGACTGTGGGAAAGAGTAGACTTTATTCCCCCTGCATATAGGAGACTGAAATCAGAGTGATATCAGTGAATGTCTGGAAGGGAGGCTAAGTATATACAGGATTTGGGGCTTGGAGGTTGGCACCTCAAAGAATGTGGACTTGATGCTTGAAGTCAAGTCTGTAAGGATAATCAGCACAGGCATCTGTATATAGATCTGGCATCCAAAAGACCACAGATTGAGGCCTAAATTTCCTTATGGCCTTCAATTCTTGTTTGCTAAGGGAAACCTATTGTCTGTAGAATATAGTGGAGAGTCAGGGTCTCTCAGGACAGGTCTGACATTTTCATCTTTTTGTTATAATATGCAGAAAGGGGTGGGGAAATAGGGCAAAGTTGCTCAGGGCTACATATGGGGCAACATGGGCAGCCTAACTGGGGGGAAAACCTAGGGGAACAAGGCTATTTAGAACAGAAATGAGACCCAGCATTTTTCTGTTGGTGATCGCTTGTATGCAATCCTGTAAAAACGGAAAGCAAAGTCTGAGAAGGCACGCCCCAAAGGGAGGGGGAGGGTGGTACAGAGAGGAGGCACAGCTAGTGGAAGAAACCAGGAGACCCAGCCCCAAATATCAGTCCAAAAGTCAAACGGGGACTGTCTAGTTTCTGAAGCCTGTTCTGTCAGTCTCTTGGCTGCACCTGTACTATGCCTAGCTGATTGGTATAAAAATGACAGTCTTCTCCAAGGAAGACCACATAACCCACCTTTATCCACAATAAGAAGATCTACGAAGGTCACTGCCACCAGGGAGTCTATCTGGTTTCATAAGGTGGGAATGGGGTCAGTTATTAGTCTGAGACTGTCAAAAAGATCTTGACAGGGAGAACAGTACGAGGTCAGGGAGGTGGATAACCCTGCTATGCCTGCTCCTATAGCAACAGTGATACCTACCCCCTAAGCAGAGGTATTAAATGTATGGCTGTACCTCATCAGACCTGGGCTGTAACAGCTATAGGAAGACTCTGGTTTCCCAGGATAATGTCTGTTTTGGGGATGAAGTATATCAGTGTGTAGGCTCTAGTCCAGTTAGTGGGGTGGCACAAGTAGGTGGAGGTCTCACAGAGGAAGAAAACACCTTGACTGGGCAAACGGAATTGGTTGCGAATGGTGAAGAGATGTGTGTGTGTGACCTTTTTATTCTGTCTTTTCCAGGCTGTCAGGGTACCTGCTAGGGCAGCACCTGTCAGGGGCTGGAAGGGCCCCTGACTCAAGGTTTGACTGGTGTCTATTGTTCTGTTTTACCAGTATAGGAAGAATCTCTTAGTATCTACTAAGAGTCATTGTGAGGAATGATCAAAGGTAGGCCGGAGGAGAGAGTGAGTGAGTGGGAGGTTGATGACAGGGGTTCCATGGGGAAAGGACATGCATGGGACTTGAGGTCCACTGCAGAGCTTTGACTGTCTATTGAGCAGTGATGTGGTCATGCCTTTGGGAGGGCTTGAAAAAACGGGCAAACTGAGTGAATGGGGCATCCCGAGTAATCCAGTAGCTGGCAAGATTGTTGAGACTAGTAACCATACTGTATAGATACATTGATGGGGAAGTAAATGTTCTGGTGATATACTGGAGGACAGATTACGTTGACCGCAAACAAGGTTGAAAAGTCAGAGGACTATCAGTTATGGTTATGGGGCCATGTGTAAGCTTAGTTGGGCTCTGATATGCAGAAGCATTAGCAAAATAGGACTGGAGGAGTCAGGCCACACTTCCTACCTGGAAGTTTTTTGTCTTGCTATCGATAGGGGAAGTGGCTATGGACATTCTGTTGAGGGGATAGAGTGGGTTCTTTGTTTCATAGTTAGGGTGGTACATGAGACTGGTAGAAATCCAGATCTGGGGAGAGACTAGAAAGGCCATATAGGTTGCTATAGATATAGAAACACAGAGCCAGCAATCTTTGGCTATGGTAGGATTGCAGTAGTGCAACAAGGAATGAGTTAACAATAAAGTTTTGTAAAGGTAATTAGGAATGGCTGGGTGAAACCTTGGGAGAGCAACTCCCCCCCCCCCAGGCATGGTGAAAGGAAGCGAGTTAACTGGGCCAAAGGTCAAGGTAAGGAGAAGGAAAGGAGTCTAACTAGGGTGATGCTGACCGCCAACAAGGGGGAAAGTTGTCCCATGCCTGTGGGGTAAAAGACAATCGAGTTGAAGTTCCAGTAAAATGGAAAGTAAGATCTACAGGAAAATGTATAATAAAAGCAGGCGATGTTTAAGATCCTATTTGTCAAATAGTAGTAGAGCAAGAAAAAAGGAAAACAGTATAACTTTCTGGGGGAGAACCCACAGAGAGAGTGGTGAAGGAGATCTCCTATCCTGTCGTACAAAGACTGAGAGTAGAAGTCAGGATGGAACTGGTCAGGTTAGTGCATACTGACTGAATAATAGATGGGTCCGGTGAACTGTCAGCAGGGCACAGCTATATTCCACTCTGTGAGGGTCTTACCCCAGAGGAACAACCCTTGGAGTACTACAGAGGACTGGGAAAGGCCCCTTCCACTTTGTCTGCAGGAATCAGGAGTTTGAATCTTTAATTAAAAGCAATTTATCAGCCAAGTTATCATCATACAGGTGAATGTCAGGAGAAGGGAGATTAGCAGCGTGTTGTATTTCTTTTCAGACCTGTTGGAGAACTGGAAGGTAGGCTCCAATGGGACTGGTTTCTGGGCTGAGTTCTGGCCCAACCAGAAAGGGGCAGCCATATGAAAGTTCAAACAGGCCACATCCGGTGGGCTTTCTGGGGATAGAGTGAATGCTTAAAAGAGCAGTTGGGAGGAGGGAAACCCAGTCTTTGGGAAGCCGGCATGTACGTTTGATAAGATGGGCCTCAAGGAGGCTGTTAGCTCTTTCTACCTTGCTGGAGCACGGAGGTCCATAGGGGGAGCGCAAATTCCACTGGATCCCTAAGGACCTAGACACCTCTTGGGTAATTTGATGAATAAAAGCTGGATTGTTGTCTGATTGAATGGAGGTGGGGAGACCACACCTTGGAATTGTATCACCTAAAAGACAGTAACCATTGAGGCTTTCTGTGACACTGCAGGCAAAGCTCCCATCCAGCGGGTAAAGGTGTCTACCCAAACCAGGAGGTATCTTAACTTCTGCACTCTTGACATGCGAGTGAAATGGCATGTGGGTGAAATCAATCTGCGGCCTGAGTCGGGGAGAAGCCTTGAGCTTGGTGAGTAGGAAAGGAGCAAGCCTCGGAAACCCCGGAGGTGTACTGAACAGTGATAGTTTTACGTAGAGTTTTCCAAGAGGGAAAAGAAGAGGTTTAAGCAGCCTGGTTAGGGGTCTGTAACCTGTGTGAAAATTGTCAGGAAAGGATGAGAGAATGGTGTGGGCTTGTGAAGCAGGGAGAAGGAACTTTCCCTGATTTAGAAACCATCCATCTTTGGTGAGATGGTCTCGTATTGTAGCATTCAGAAGATGAGTAGGCTACAGTTATGCCAGAAAGGGCGGTGCATTGACCCTCAGGAGGGAGTTAGGTGAGGCCAGCTGCCTCTTCAGTAGTTTTATCTGCAAAGGCATTTCCAGTGACTATGGGATCTGAAAGTCTCTAGTGTCCTCGGCAGTGAAGGACTCCCACCTTTGTTAGTAATAGGGCAGCCTGAAGAAAGGGTTTAATGAGTGGGGCGTTAGTGACTGAAGTCTCTGGGAGGTGAGAAATCCCCTTTTTGCCGAGACGGCAGCATGATATGCATTATATGACAGTGTGTTCTGCCCTGGCAGGGGAGTTGGGGGTAGGCTTATACGAACTTCTGTCAGTGAACCAGGTATGATCAGGGTTGGGAAGGGGGAGAGTAGAAATGTGTGGAAAAAGGGAGATTGCTAAGTGGATTAGGGACATACAGTCATGTGGCTCTGGCCCTTTAAGGGAAGGTGGGTTAATGAATTGAGAGACCAGCGCCCAGGGTGATGGTAACCAAGAGAGTTTCTATGAAAAGTGCACAGAGCTGAAGAAGTCAAGGGGCAGAGAGGAAGTGCGAGAGGCAGGGCAAAGACATGAGTCGCTGAAGATTATGGGAGGAATTCAGAGTGAGGGCCATGTCTCTAGTGATCTTAAAGGCCTCTACGGGTGTCAGAGCTGCCAAGGCCACGGCACACAGAACACAGATACTGCAGCCAGCTGGATAGTGGGGCAAGCTGTTTGCACAGGAACGCCGTGGAGTGTGGGGTTGAACCCTGGGACAGAACTCCTATTGCACATCCCCTATTGCACAACTCCCATTGTGTTCAGTTTTATGAAGCCTGAAGGGTTGGTTGGGGTCTGGAAGCGCTAAGGAGGGGGCAGTTGTTTGGGCTTCTTTTTAAGATCTGAAAGGATGAACGAGGTAAGGACTTGTCATCTTTGGGCTCCGCTGGGTAACCCACAGCTACCCTGTTATGCTGAAAAGGGAGAGGAGCTGGGATCTGGGAGATCAAATGCCCACGCGCTGGGTGTAGAGCTCAGGTGTGCTTGTGGAGGATGACGCACAATAAGTAGCAGACAGGGAAGAGATTTAAGCCTTAGAGGAAGAGAGATGCTACCCCTTGGAATCTAGTTGCTGCAACAGTAAGAGTGTCCTTATGACTCAGAGGAGAGCTGCAGAGAAGGAGGTCATCTACATAGCATCTAAGGTGGATGGTGGGGCAAAAGGAAAGCAAATCACTCACAGGACCTGACCGAAGTAGTGCAGGCTGTCCTGGGAAGCTTGAGGCAGAACAGTCCAGGTTAACTGCTGGGACTGGCAAGAGTCCAGGTCTGTCCAGGTAAAGGTGAAGGTGAAAGTGAAGGTGAAGAAAAGCTGTGAGGAGAGGTGCAAGGGAATAGTAAAAAAAAAAAAAAAAGGCATCTTTTAAATCTAAGACACAGAGATGAGTGGCAGATTGGGGGATAGAAGATAAGACAGTAAAGGGATGTGTAGGAAGGACGATCTCGTTGACAGCGCAAAGGTCTTGTACCAGTCTGTAAGAGCCATCTGCCTTTTGTACTGGGAGAATGTGGGTGCAGAAAGGAAGTTGACAGGAATTAAAAGACCATGTTGCCACAGATGAGAAACAGTAGGCTGTAGTTCCTGTAAAGCTGAGATAGAAATGGGCTACTGCTCTGGGGCAGGATAGGGGTGGTCAGGCTTGAGGGGGATTTTGACTGGTTGTTGGAATGAAGCAGAGATGGGGTAGAAGTGTCCCAGACTCTGGGGTTGAGATGAGGGGAAAGACGGGGGCCTAGTGGGAAGGCAGGGAAGGAGTAATTAGGGTAGCTGTAAGGGATGTGTCCTGGGCGTGGTCAGAGTAGCTGACAACTTGGTCAACATGTCTAATCCTACAAGGGGAATGGGACAGGTAGGGATGACTAAAAATGAGCATGGGAAAGGATGTTGACCCAGTTGGCACCAGATTGGGGGAGTTTTAAAGGGTCTGGAGGCCTTACCATTAATACCCACAGCAGTAACTGGGACCAAGAAAGTTGGTCCTTGGAAAGAAAACAAACTAGAATGTCAAGTGCCTGCATCGATTAGGAATGGGATGGACTTACCTTCTAGTGTAAAAGTCACTCGGAGTTTGGCATTTAACAGGTTCCAGGCGGCCTCTGCAGGATTCAGTCCTAGGTAGTCCTCAGAGGCCAAGCTGAGAAGGTCTGGGAAGGGGCATATTGTGGGGGATGTCCTAGGGCTGTTGCCCACAGCCAGCAGGGCAGCTGCCAGCATGGGACAATCTAACTTCCAGTGGGGACTCCCACAGGAAAGATATGGCTGTGGACATTCCCTGGTCCAGTGGCCATTTCAACAGCAATTTGGACCATGGCACTGGCATGCACTTGAGCAGAAAGGCCTTAGAAATGCTTTTAGCAGTGGGCTGGGGGTCTGCTCCAACCAGAAGTTTTCTTACAGCAGAGGCTAACATCTGCAGCTCAGAAATGTGCTGTTTTTAAGCACTTCCATCTCTATTATTAAAAATTTTGAACACTAAATTAATTAGGTCCTGTTGTGAGGTCTGAGGGTTAGCCTCCAGTTTCTATAATTTTTTATGACTGTCTGGTGCTGATTGGGTAGTCAAATTCATCTTTAGGATAAATTATCCCTCTGGTCTTTCTGGGTGTAATGCTGTTTGTCACCCAAGGGCAACATCCAGATGAGCGATTAACAAGCTGGGTTTTCATCCCTGTGCTGAGTGGCTTCCCTTAGCTTATCAAAATTAACTGCCTTATGGGCTGCCCTGCAAAGTCTTTCTGTTAAGTAAGAAACCATGCGATCTCCGCCGGCTAGGTCCTCAGATGCTGCCTGATAGCTCCTGTTAGGGCCTTCCTGGGGACAGCGGTCATTCCTATGGGAAGGTCTGCCTGATGGGAATTGCTGTTCATCCTCATACGACTGAGCCAGGGAGATGATTCGTTCCTGCTCTCCTGAAGAAAAAGTGGAGCCAAGGATCACATTTATTTCAGACCAGGTTAGACTATATGGCTGAGTTAGATATTAAAATGACTGGATATATTGAGTGGGACCTCAGGACAAGGAGCCCAGACACTGGTTAACTTGGGGGAGATCTTCCAAAGAGAAAGGAACACAAATTCTTAACAGTTCTCCGTGCTCCTGTTCCCACCTGGAGTGGGAACTGGACGGGGGCAGTTTTTGGGGCCACACTGCAATGCAGACTGTGTATGGGTTAGACTGGGGTCCGGTGTAGCGGGTGCAGTACAAAGAACAGGTACCTGGTCAGCAGGAGGCCCTACAGGATGGAGGGAACAGTGGCAGCAACTGTGGGAGTCTCTGGGGGTGAGGAAAATTGACCACAGGTTGAGGCAGGAGCAGCAGCAGGCTATGGAAGAGCTGCTCCAGCGGCAGGAGTCTCTGCACAGTGCCAGGGGAAAGCAAGGTCAGCAGATCTGTTGCCATTCTTTTTGCGTGAGGCCTGTCCTGGACCATGTCAAGATGGCATCAGCTTCATCAGATCTCTCAGTGCCCCATTGGAAAAGAGCATGAGAGGGTGGAGAAATTATGGAGCAAGTCTTGTGTTCACATGGTGTGTACAATGTTCTCATCAGGTCACTGAAGAAGAGGCAGGTCAAAGGGCACGTGGGACTCGGGGGTTCAGGTAACAGGGTTACTGAGGAGGAGGACACGGCTGAAACCCAGAGTTGATTCCCAGACGCTAGAGGAGGACTGTAGGTGCAGGCCCAGGACACACCTTATTCACTCACTGTCACCTACCCGCTCCCAGACCCAAAGACAAATCACAGCACTGCAGGGCTAATCATTTACTGAACAGGCAGAGAAAGATTTTATCCGTGTATAGCTGCCATAGGTACGGCAATCAGAGAAATTTAGAGAAAAGCTTTGCTTGTTGGTGAACTGAGAACCCTCCCTTGGTGATTAGGGACGATCTGGAGAAGCAGGGATGACGCCGTCGTGTGTGAGTGCGGTGGGCTCAGGTCACAAAGCTTGTCATGAGGAGGCACAGAGATGAGGAGGAGAGGGTGCGGGGTCCGGGCAGGGAAGCGTTCACTCAGCGCTAAATAAGCAGAGGGCGAAGAGAGCACAGAAACCGCAGTGAGCCCTCCTGGGGCTGAGCTGAAGACAAGACGGAATTTTGCTACCGAGAAAAATGGTGGAGATCACATCTTCATTCTAACTCACGTTATGGAGCAAATAGAGGAAGCAGTAAGTCACTTTTCTCCTGTCACTTAGACCTTCCCTCAACTGAATCCATGGAAAATAGAACAGCAATAATGAAGACTCCTACGATGGCTTCTACCATCTGGGGCATCAGAAGGTTTAGAAGAATGTTTGAAAATTGATGGATAATGGCAAAAGCAGTGGCTACTTTTTATTAAATCCTTATTTTAGGCCTTTCATGTACATTATCTGAATGAATCCCCTCAAAAATCCTGATGCAGGAGACAGACAAGGGAGGAACCTGGAGGACAAGGGAAGGCCGGTAGCTCTGTTTCCAGCTGAGAAAGCACGGATGTGCAGAACTCAAAGGAAGACATTTTCACCATCAATTACGCAGAGCCAGCCCCCACCCTGGGCCTGGACAATGAACCACAGCACAGACCCACGTACACGTGTATTCGAGTGTCGGGTACAGTATTCCATCACTCGCCCTCCGCTTCACACTAGGTCTTAGTGATTGTTAACGTGTCGTCCGTCTCCGAAGCATTTTCACGTCCATTGCAGCTGCGGAACAACTCTGAAGCACACGTCATGGCAGCACTGGGTCTTCAACCCAGGTCTTCCAACTCGAAACTTCAAACTCTACCCGAAGGCTTCCTTACCAAATGTATGTCTATTGTGATCTTTGGGCCCAAACCCCTAATGCATTTGGAAGGCACTGACATGGCCCATCCCCTCCTCACTGGGGTAAAAGTCACAAACCTGGGGGCTTAGGCTACTCTCCATCTCGGGCCTGGAGACAGCGATCTGCAGAGGCAGAACAGAACCCTTTCAGACCCAGCTCCGGGTTCTTTACCAAGAGAAACCAGGTGAGTCTTCAGGCGGGGACCAAGGGCACTGATCACCATGCCTTGGATGTCTCCCTTCTGTGACATGGCACACAGGAAAGGAAAGCCAGAGAGCTGGACTTACCCACGTCGGTCAGGTCTATTATGTTCTCCTCACTGATTCCATTTTCTTCACTAAATTCTTTAAACCTTTCCTTGATTTCTGGACTCACACCTGGTTCTCGGCCTGTGAGAAGAGTGGCAGTGACTGCTGTGTCTTGCATCTTAGTTGTCAAAGTGAATGAAGGGGCAGGGTTGGAGGAGGGTAGGGGGAGCCTGGTGATAGTTGGGTGCTCAGACAGAAGTCTTGGGGGTGGGATACAACCTGTCTTGAATTTGACATCAGTAGGTGATCAGTGAGAGGTTTCTTTCTTGTCTTTTGATTTTCAGACAGGGTCTCAGTGTGTAGCTCATGCTGGCCTTCAACTCACTATGTAGCCCAGGCAGGCCTCTAACCTGTCACAATCCTCCTGCCTCAGCATCCTCAGTGCTGGGATTATAGGCATAATCCCAGGTGTGCCATTACACCTGGCCAGTGAGATATTTCACCATCTTCCCCTCGCCAAGTCTGAGGAATTTCCGAAGGTCAATGTCCGTCTTCAGCAGGCCAGAGACAGTCCAGGATAAGATTGGAAAGACCCTTTTGGATGTAGGGTTCCTTTCTTCACCTTTCTCCCCACCACAGAATGAATATGAACAGAAAAATACTCTACCATAGAGCTCCAGCAGCTGAAGGCTTTCTTCAGCCTTGAAATTCCTGAGCTGAAATATAACATAGACATCATAGTCTGTCTCCACTATGCGAAATACATTATACCCATCATCTGTGGAAGAAATAGAATTCAGCTCAGGACTTCATTAATCCATGGGAAGCAATAGAAACCCTATACCTGTTCTTTCCCACAAAACACATTCAAATGCACATTCTGGAAGAGATGGGGAATGAAGACATCACATGCCTTCTGTTCCAATCCCCCTGGACTTTGTGAGGTGATGTCTAAGGAAAGGGAGCCTGAGAGATTGACCACTGGTACAGAAAAACCACCAGGATGGAGGCAACCCACCTTCTCTCACTTTCTATGAGACTGAGCCACCTCCCTCAGCTTCTGGTAGTGATGCACCTCTGTCCTCTCTGAGAGTCTACTGGCCTTGCATGTCTGTGGCTACATCCTGAACAGTGAGCTCTGGCAGGATGACAGGAAATGAGAGCCTATCTCGTCAGTCTGCTTTGTGGTCCCTGTCTTTTCCTTTTGCTGTGGAAGGTACCCGTGACCAAAGAGCATTGTTTATCTGATGGTACTATGTGCTGGGTATTGGGTTTTGCAAATATACATGAATATCTCCCAAATTCAGGATGTTGGTTATTAAATGACTCCCATTTTACTACAAAAAATAAATTTTGATCAAGAACCAGAGAACACTGGAGTTTAGGAAGTTCTTTGCAGATGAGGATATAATTTAGAAAACATTTTTAGTATACTTACATTCAACGTCATAGAGACCATCATCTTTTCTGTCTGTAACCAAAGGCAGTGCAGTACACTCTCCATTTACACTGAAAAAGAGGATGCGTGGCTGCCCAGGGAGATTCACCGAGGCTCCCTCACTCTTCACTTTACCCATAACTTTAGTTTCTGATTCTACTCAGCTTTAAAATGTTTTTTGTTGTTTTGTTTTACTTTTTTTTTTTGTGAGATGAGGTCTTGCTGTGTAGTTCAGGCTGGCCTTGAATTCACTATATGGGCAGGCTGGCCTCAAGCTTGCAGCAGTTCTCTTGCCTGAGTCTCCCAAATGCTAGGAATACAGGCATGCACCCCTATGCCTCGCTGTCAACTTTTATTTGCACAATTACCAAAGAGCTTTTATTTACAATTATCTCACTCAGTTTGATTCTTCAAGAATGATTTCGACAACTGCGTCCCATCATTACATCCACCAGTGCTTCCCGTGATTACTGTTATTCTACTACAACTATTTGTCTAGGTCAGTGGTGGTGAACCTGTGGCACAAATGTTATTTGTGTTAGACAAAGAGGTGAATGTATGAGATGTTTTTTCTAAACTAAAATCTCAGCCTTCAGGTTTAATTGCAGTGTTGGCCCTTTGCAATAAATAAGGGGGTCTTAGATGCCAGTTTGGGCGCTCATCTCTAGAAGGTTCACCACCACTGACTAATGAGGCCATTAGCTGAGTGTACACGATTGGCCAGGTTCTCAAATAAAGGCTTTACATACATCATCCGACTTGCTGTTCACTAAAAACCATCAAGTAGAATTGCTATCACCTCTTGTTACCCAAGGAGAAGTGATGGCAAAAGACAATGACCTTTCTTGGCAAACTAGTAAGAGACAGATTTCACTTCCCGTGGATGATTCTAATCTCCATGCTGTTATATGCTATATTGTCACATTAATTATGATTCTAGCATCCCTCTTTTCCTTGCTTTCCTCCACACCCAATAAATTTGTTTCTATAACCAGCTCTTACCTCTGAATCTTGAAAATCCCCAAGTCCATCAAGCCTTGGGTTAGTAGCAGAAGAGAGACTCTGATTCTGGTTAAAGGCTTGGCATGTGTGTACGTATACACTTGTCGGTGTGCGCACGTTTGTATGTGTGACCCTGTGTAGGTTTGAGATCACATCCTGGCCTCTCTATTTTCCCTTGTACAATTAAAACAGGCCACACTTACTGTGTATGGAATTTAAAGGCTAAGGAAGAGTTCTCCAAGGCATGGATGCATTCCACAAAAACTCTCATGCTACCGTTTTCTTCTATTTTTTCCTTTTTGTCAGAGGCCAAGAGAACAGTATACCACTTCCCTGAAAGCTGAAATAATTAACATGATTAGTTGAGAAGGAAGAAGGGGGTACCACACTGAATGGAATGGATGTCCCCAAGCACTGCCATGTTTTCACATGGCACGGTCTCTCTCAGTTCAAGATCTGAGGCCTCTCCTTTTGTCTGTTTAAGAGCTCCTGCCCTCCCTTAGGCCCACCTAACTTCAGACTCTCCAAACCACCCCTCAACGTCAGAGTTCCTCTGCTCCATGACACTACCTTTTCTGTATCAATGTTGCTTCTCACAACATCGTCCCCTTCCCCATGGGCGCAGAGCAGAGTCAGCCCCAGACACAGCAGCAGCAGCTTCATCTTGGGAGGGGATGCACTGTCTCTCCCACAGCTGCCAGGTGCGAGCTTTTCCCCAACACCAGCTTCCTCCCGCTTCCTCTGGCTTTATATCCATCCTGGGTCCAGGTTTGTGGTCTACAGACTTCTACCTTCCCTCCTCCCCCTCTGTGAGACTGATTTTCATTCACTGGTGTGAGGCCAAGGATTGTCTGCGCCCTTTTGAAACTTGGCAACACCACATCTTTTAGACAGTGACCTTCCAGTTCTCCAAGCACATTCACGGAATAAACAGTGAGTGTGCTAAAGTGCTGCCATTTGGAAACAGATTTGACTGTGGATCTGATTTGGAGTTGGATGGCCACCACATGGGGCAGGAGTGGGGTAAACTATAGGGTGTGTGGGGAATCTGTGTGTCACGACTTACCTAGGGTATAGAATTAATTCAGTTAGTCAAGTTCCATAATCCTCAGAGACAAAGTATCTCTACTGCACCTGCTGTGTAGGACCCATCACAAAACATTGAAATAGGGTTGAATAAAATGATGTCTTTAAAGTAAGGTGACTGATATTCAGTGCATTTTAATTTCTTTCTCTTGTTCTCTGAACTCAACCACTAAAGCTTCCCCTTTGCATGATAAATGAACAAATACTTAATCACTACACCCAAATCTATTCCAGGGCTCAGAAGAGAATGGGAGAACAAGGTACCACCCCCTTCCTTCAAGAGCCTTCAGTGATTTGGAAAAATACTTTATATGCTTAATTCTGTCACCATATGCAATGACCCAACTGAGTAGTACCAAGTTCAGACTACAGTAAGAGGGGCAACGCATGGCATCACATAGAAAGTGCTTCAGGGCACAGGCTTTGGAGTCGTGCAGACCTGGGTTTCATTCTCATATCTGTCACTGTGAAGCCATGTGGACAGGTTTTAACTTCTCAGTGAAGAAAATTATAGCTGCCTAATAGATGGCTGTAGAAATTCAGTGGGACAGTGCACAAAAGCCATGGCATAGCCAGGTGGGCCCACATAATGCTTGCTGGGCAAAGTGAGACTTGCAGTAGGGTGGTGAGTGTCAGGGAGGGTATGGAGATGTGGTGAAAGCACGGGAAGCAGCACTGCAGTTGTGAGTAGTATTGTGCATTAGGACCCCGTGGTGCCAGCTGAGTTGTTGAAAGCTACGGCTCATTCCTGCCATAGACTAATGGATGCCCCACTCTAGAAAGAGCCTCATGCTATGGGAGGGGGTTGGCAGAAGACAATGAACCTAGAAGTGGTGGGTTTCCATTTGTGGCCCTCCAGAATGTCCCCCCAGCCCCTCGTGTTGTCACTCATTATTCTTCCTCAACCAATTTTCTAGTCACTGGAATTTTGATGCCATTTTCACTCCAGTTATCATGCACGGATATGGGTTCTTCTAGCCCTGAGGTAGAAATACTGAGCTTGACAAGTGGTGGCAAAGGTTATTCTACTCTCCTGATGGCAGCCTGAGAGTCATCAGGTTTTCAGAATGAACCCACTATTCTGGGTTACAATGCGGAGGGGAGAGTCGACCTCCTGTGCTGCACACACTATCCGCAGACCATCCCCACTTCTGACTCTGCACTCCTTTAGGGCCACACTGTAACTCTCTGCTTCTGTTATCTCCCTGTGAGAAAATCAGCTCCCTTATGAAGGTGAAAAGATCTTTCCTGTTCACCTTCATGCCAACATAGCACCTAATACATAGTGTCACCTTAGAAATGTTTGTCCAGTAAATCCTACCTTAAAGGCACTAGGGAATCTTGTTAGTAGGAGAAATCTAGAAGGTTCTTTTGTAATTAGGAATGTTACTCTTGGTTAGTGTTGGTCATATTTCTAATTTACATTATTGGACCACAGGAGTAGAGGGGAACATCAGGCTGAGACCTATGATCAGAAGGCTGTCTTTTGGATGATCTCATCTAGTAAGACCTGAATTGACTATTCTATACTCATTGCAAATTTACCCCACTTTTGATAATCATTTTAAGCACCGCCAGGACAGCCTATAAACATTGCAATATCAAGGGCAAAGCTGGAAAAGCATCCAAGAGTTGTGATGCAATTGAGGTAGGGGCATGAGAAAAGAAAACCCAGAGGAAAAAAACCAATGTCAAACTAATATTCAATCAACCAGGAGTGGTGTTTCTCTTTACAATAATATTTCCTTCATTAAGGTCCAATATTGTATTCAAATATATGTGGTAGGAGCTGTGGGCTAAGGATCTGGAAACACTCTTGTAGGTTATGCATGATCAATAACTATTGTAACTAAAGAAATTATTGACTTTTGTATTTGGGAGAGATAAGGGATAGAATGGACTTCCCTTCTTGCAAAAGAGGAAGGAGGAGGTCACAGAGGAAGAGGAATAAAAGGAAAGAGGGAGGAGGGGCAGGCAAAAAGAGAAAGAGAAGGCAAAGAAAAAGAGGAAGAGGGAAAAGGAGGAGGACAAGAAATAAGAAGCAGAGAAGGAGGAAGGAGGAGCAGGAAGAAGTTGACCAGTTGTTAGCATTTCCCAGATTATATGTAAATACATGAAACTAATGGTCAACTTACAGACGTTCACTTGGCCATCCATCTATATGGAAAACATACACTGTGTAATGCAGGAAATACAGGGTACAGTGTTTACATACAAAGGAATTCTGTATGTGGTGCAGTAGTTTACCTCAGACAATGCTACCAAAAGATATTTTGGAAATAATGATCCTACTTAATTCAGCCACTGTTGGTCTAATATCCGTTTCTGTCCAGGGTGACCAGGTCCCAAAAACGAGGTACCCATGGATGAATAAAAAGTTAGAAGAAAAAGAAATACACGAGA
>PVLD010025522.1:0-23606 GCA_004027595.1 Dinomys branickii
AAAATAAAATAAAATAAAAGGCTGTAGGAATACAGTTTCAACTGCAAGAACACTCTGACCTCCACTCTCTTGTGCCCACAGAGAATTTTGCAATGTAAAGGGCCTTAAAACTCTCAACTAGAAGGAATTACTATTTTAGCTAGAAAATACGACAAAGTAAAAAGTTAAACACATCAACTGAGTTGCAAGTTCTTCATTTTATTGTCGAGAGTATTTTGATGAGTATCTCTTTGAGTACAGAACCGAACAAGGTGTTTAAACACCTGAAATGATTCATGTAAATCTTCCATCCTTCCCCTGATCCTGCCTTACCCGGCCCTGCGTCAGGATCCTGGCCACCCGCAGGTGGCTGTTGCTATAAATCCTCGCACGTCTTCCCGTGGCTCTTTGTCTAATGAGGTCATGAGACGCTCTTTGCTAGCTCACGTTGATCGCTTCACGTTAAATAACGGGGAGTTCTCTCCAGGAGAACTGCGTGAAAACCATCAGCCCTTCCTCCCCCGCCCCCCCCCCCAGCTACAAACCACAGCACAGGCGTAGCTTGAAATGCTTAATCATCCCCCTGGAAGTGCCTTTTAGATGCCGTGATGAATATAATGTCATAGGTGCAACCTGTATGCATTTAAAAGGCTTCGAGAGTGTTTTATTAGCCCGTGTTTGCAGCACGTAAAGTTCTTACCCTGGTGCGGAGCTGGCTCGTGTACGTAATGCGTCTTGCTCCTTTTTCTCTCTTTTTAGTCCCTTTTTCATCCCCTCTCCTCTGCTTCCAACAGATCAAACACACAAGCTTAAATACTGCATCGTTTCGCTTATGTGAAACACCCAAAGTAGAATTAAAACGTTTTGCAAAATGAAATTATGAATTTCTAAAGCAAAAAAAAAAGCACAAACTCTACCTGTCTTATAAAATGAAACAGTCTCGACTCCACTCAATATAAGCCACAACATGGAAAATATTATAACCAGGAAGTCACATTAAGAGGTAAATTATAGGCGGAGTGCAGTTGTGCACACCTGTAATCCCAGCACTCAAGAGGCTGAAGCAGGAGGATCACTGAGTTTGAGGCCAGCCTGGGCTACAAAGTGAGTTCAGGCCCAGCCTAAACTGAATAATGAAATCCTGTCACCCACCCAAAAAAAGAAGTGAATGACACCTGTAATCACAGGTCCACACCTGTGACCCTAGCACTCTTGGAAGCTGAGGCAGGAGGGTCACAAGTTTGAACCCAGCCTGAGAAACTTAGTGTCTCAGTGAAACCCTGCCTCAAAATAAAAAATCTTAAAATGGCTAAAGATGTAGCTCAGCACAAAGGCCTTGGGTTCAAACCCCAGTACCACCACCCAAAACAAAGAGTGAATGCAAGGGCTGGGGACACACCTCCTAGGTCAAGGTAGAGGCCACTGGGTCTCTCTCGTAAGCGAAGCCCTGGGTTCAGTCCCCAGCACAGCCTAAAACAAATGCAGATGTAACATGAATTCTGTACATGACACGGTCTACAAAATAACAGCACAAAGTGAGCCATATTTTTGGAAGCTGGAATATTCAATAAAATGTCACTAAGTAGAATTTGACAGCACATGCACTGCCTAAGTCATCGTGATGAAGAGGGACCTAAAAGAGGCCTGGTGTTAGATGATTCATCCATACTGCCCATCCTGCGGGTGAGAAATTCATCCAATCCGCTTCCTGGTTGCAGATAAGCCACTTGGTAGGATTCAACACTGGCTTTGTTTCTAAACTTTCAAGAGAAATCAATAATTTTTTATATGAAAGTGAATATTTAGATTGAGAAAAGAAATCAGAAAATTACAACATTTTTTGCTCCCACAGTTTGTTTTGCTTTGGTTTGCTTTGTGGGTTTTTGTTGTTTGTTTGATACTGAGAATTGAGCTCAACGCCTTATGCTTGCCATACAGGCGCTGTGCCACTGAGTTACATCCTCAGTCCTACAACTTTTTTTTTGAAAAATATCAAAGCCATCACAAACTCAGGGGAAATAATATATATTTAGTTAGTAACTTCCTGAAAGCCGTCCATCCTTCTGTATTCTATTTGGCTTTTGTTTGAACACTTCTGTTTTATAATACCCTTTGGGCAAAACATATTGTTCAGCTTTTTCTAGCATAGTTAATTAAATGTAATTATTCATAGTTTAGAAAAGTTTCAAGTCCCAACTCATTATGGACAATGTCATGTAAATGTTTAGGTTTGTTCTCAAAGTAAAGGAAATCACCAAGAAATTTCATTCACATTTAAATTTTTGCCAGGAGTGATGGTGCATGCCTGTAATCCCAGCACTCCAGAGGCTGGGGCAGGAGGATTCCCTCAAGTTCAAGCCTAGCCTGGCCACACAGCAAAACCCTGTTCAAGAAAAAAATAAATAAAAAATAGTCTAAGGTCTTTCATATAGCTTACCTTGGGCTGATTACTGCCCATGGACAAAATCCCCCTCGCACACACCCCTCTCTCTTTTCTAGAAGCTAGAGGGCATTTTTATGTCAAAATGCACATGGTAGCCTGAAAACCGCAGCTGCCACCACGGCACAGGTGATGGATCCAGGAACCCATTACTACCCCGTGGAAATGTCTGCAAAACAACACAACCCACTAAACCCCAAACTGGTCCACTCATCAACATCCCTTTTTGGGCCACTCTAACACCACAGCATTAGGAAAGTGGACCAGGAGAAAGTCAGAGCTGGAGGAAGTGCTTGTGCCCAGCATCCATGCATTCAAGATGTATCTCTGTGGCTGTATCAGTCATTCGTTCCTTTTCATGGCTGTGTAATATTCTATTGCATGGTTGTATCCATTAGTGGATCCACCATTGTTGGGTTGTTTCCAGTTTGGGATGATTGCAAATAAAGATACTGGAAATTCTTATTATTTTCAGGCTTTTACGTGAACACAGATTTTCATTTCAGTTGGGTAAATACCTGGGAGTGAAGTTACTAGGTCATATGGTTAAGTATGAATGTAATTTATCTACAGTCAAATGTACCCATATAAATGCATCATGGGCTAGTGTGGAAATGTTTCCTAGTCTTTAAATGTGTACATTTTATCATATATAAATTATATATTGATAGACTTCAAGTCTGAGGGGATTTTTATTATTTTGATTTTTGGGGGGTGCTAGAGATTGAACCCAAGACATCAAGCATGCTAGGCAAACAAATGCTCTGCCATTGAGCTACATCCCCAACACTTCTCATTTTTTATTTAAAGATAGGGTCTTATTAAATGCCCAGCCTAGCCTCAAACTTTCAATCCCTGTGCCTCAGCTTCCCAAACAGCTTGGATTACAGCTGAGCACCACCACACCCAGCTCCAAAGCACCTGGTAAACCACAGTGTTTATAATTCTCCACTGAATATACATTCAGCCAGTCACTGGACACCACTTTTCACCAAAAGGAACACAATTCCTTGGAGAAATGGCCACTTGCTGGTCTGGGTCAGGAAGGACAAGACTTTGTCACACAGGTGTGTGGGGTAGGATCCCAGGACAAGAGCCAATGGCAGGAGGAAAGTCTGAGCTACACCAAAGCTGGATCAAGAAGATATAAAAATTCTGAATAATCCAATATCAGTTAATGAAACTGAAAACATGATTAAAAATCTACCAACACAGAAAAGCCCAGGTCCTGACGGACTCACAGCTGAATTCTACAAGAAATTCAGAGAAGATTTAATGCCAATGCTCCTCAAACTCTTCAATGAACTTGAAAGGGAAGCAATTCCCCCTAACTCACTCCAGGAGCCAAGTATTATACTGATACCAAAACCAGAGAAAGACCCAACCAAAACAGAGAAATACAGGCCAATCTCCCTAATGAACATAGATGCAAAAGTACTCAAAAAATACTCACAAACAGAATGCATCAAATCATCAAGATTATACACCATGACCAAGTGGGATTCATCCCAGGAATGCAGGGATGGTTCAATATACACAAATCAATAAATGTAATATACCATATCAACAGAGCCAAAGACAAAAACCTCATGACCATTTCAATTGATGCAGAAAAAGCTTTTGACAAAGTTCAACACTCATTCATGTTAAAAAAAAAAAAAAAACTACAGAAAATAGGAAGAGATGGTCTTTAACTCAACCTGATCAAAGCCATCCATGACAAACCAACAGTCAACATCATACTAAATGGACAGAAATTGAAAGCTTTCACTTTAAAATCAGGAACAAAACAAGGATGTCCACTGTCACCACTACTATTCAACATAGTTCTGGAAACATTAGCCTGAGCAATTAGACAAGATAGAGAAATAAAAGGAATAAGGTTAGGAAAGGAAGAAGTGAAATTATCATTATTCACAGATGACATGATACTCTACATGGAAGACCCCAAAAACTCCATCAAAAGATGCCTAGAATTAATCACCAAATTCAGTAGCATAGCTGATACAAAGTTAACACTCAAAAATCAACAGCATTGCTATACACAAATAACAAACACCCTAACAGAGAAATTAGGGAAACTGTACCTTTTAAAATAGCACCCCAAAAAATTGAAATACTTAGGAATCAGTCTAACAAAAGAAGTAAAAGATCTACACAGTGAAAATCACAGTACTCTGAAAAAAGAGATCAAAGATTTCAGAAAATGGAAAGATATTCCTTGATCATGGATAGGAAGAATAAACATTGTGAAAATGGCCATACTCCCAAAACTGTTACACAGATTCAGTGCAATCATGATCAAAATACCATTAGTATACCTCACAGATCTAGAGAAATTCATCTGGACCCAGAAGAGACCCAAAATATCAAAAGCAACCATGGGCAACAGAGGCAAAGCAGGAGGCATCACAATCCCTGACTTGAAATTATACTACAAAGCTACTGTGATAAAATCAGCATGGTGTTGGCAAAAAAACAGACCTGAGGATCAATGGAACAGACTGGAAGAAGCAGCCACAACCACAAACACACTCATCCATCTTATCTTTAGCAAAAGGGGCAAACAAGCTCACTGGAAGAAAGATAGCCTCTTTAATAAATGGTGCTGGAAAAACTGGCTTTCCACGTGCCAAAGACTAAAACTAGACCTATGTCTATCAATATGAACTAAACTAAAGTCAAAACATATCAAAGATCTAAATATTAAAATAGAAACACTAAATCTACTGGAAGAGATAGTAGGTAGAAATCTTAAAGACATAGAGTCGGCAGAGAGTTCATGTACAGAAACCAAACTGCAGAGAAAATACTTCAAAGAATCACAACTGAGATCTCACCTTATTGAAAAGTTTTGCAAAGCGAAAGAAATCACCCACAGAGTGAAAAGAATACCCAGGGGCTGGGGATATAGCTCAGTGGCACAGTGTCTGCCTGGCAAACACAAGGTCCTGAGTTCCATTCCTAGTACCTAAGGGAAAAAAAAGAAAGAAAGAAAACCCACGAATTGGGAAAGAATTTTAGCCGACTGTCTCTCAGACAAAGGACTCCTTTCTAGAACATATAAAGAATTGTAAAAAGTCAAGTCCCCAAAATCCAAAGACCCAATCAAAAAACGGGCATCTGTGATGAATACACACTTCTCAGAGAAATACAAATGGCAAATAAATACATGGAAAAAGGTTCAACATCATTAGTCACTCGAGAAATGCAAATTAAAACAACACTGAGATTCCATCTCACCCCAGAAAGAATGGCTGTGTTATGCATAAATCAACACATAACAAATGCTGGAGAGGCTGTGGGACAAAAGGAACCCTTCTCCACTGTTGATGGGAGTGCAGACTGGTGCGACCCCTGTGGAAATCAGTCTGAGATTTCTCAGTAAACTAGGATTAGAGGTCCCATTCAACCCAGCTATTTCCCTTTCGGGTATTTTTCCAGAAGAACTGAAAACATCATACCACAGTGATAGATGTGCACCCATGTTTATAGGAGTTACAATATGTAATAGCTAAACCATAGAAACAATCCAAATGCCCATCAACTGAGGAATGGATAAAAAGCAGTGGTGTTTTTATACAGTGGAATATTACTCAGCTATAAAGAAAGATAAACTCGAGGTTTTTATAGGTAAATGGATACAACTAGAGACTATACTCACAAGTAAAATAAATTAGACTAACATGTGTAAACATATTGCCTCCCCAGTGTATGAACCTAAAAGAGTAAATAAAATCTGAAAGGTACAATAGACACTGTGAAGGAGAAAGAAACTGCTGAAAAGGAAAAAACTGGGGTGAGGGAACAGAGACAAGAAAGAAGGAAGAATAGATAGATAGACAGCTAAGATAATTGTACTACAAATTTCCAGTGGTTTCTTGAAAGGAACAGTTAATGTTTAATTATTTGATCAGTAACCAACTTGAAGATAACAATATGTAATACTACAACCATTGTTCATTTCCTATCATCTTGTTTGAAATTCTGTACTGTTTTATTGTTTTTGTGTTGTTTTGTTTATGTCTTCGTTTTTATTTTGTTTTTATTCTTTTCTCTTTAAAATAAAAATGTGGGGAAAAAAATGACTGCATTGATTTCACATCTGTCACGTCAGCCAACAGCCATCTGCTCACGATGGCTCTCGCACAGACCTCAGCTGGCTGTGCCTGGTGGTGCATGCCTGCAATCCCCAGCACTCAGGAGGCTGAGGCAGGAGGATCACTGTGAGTTGGAGACCAGCCTGGGCTACACAGTAAGTTCAAGGCCAGCCTGAACTACGATGTAGCGAGATCATGTCGCAATAAAAAGAAAGATCGCGATGGTAGTGTCCAGGGACACAAGTTTATCAGTGCCCTGTGACTGATGTAAGAAATCACTACAACTTTAGTGGCTTGAAATGGCATGTTAGTCAGATGTCCAAAATTGGTCACATTTTGGCTAAAACCAAGGTGTGGCGGGGTCCCGGGGAAGCCTCTGTCTCCTGCCTGTCCCGGCCTCTGCAGGCCCTGCACTCCCTGGCTTCTCCCCTTCCGAGGTCTTCCAAGGAGCAGCGACAGCCCTCTGACCTCTGTGCTGTTCTCTCCCACCCCCTTTCCCTTGTGAGGACCGTGCAGTGACACGGGTGCAGAGAGATCCAGGGTCAGCACCCCACCTCCAGATCCTGACCTCGTTCACACCGACCACCCCCCTCCATGTGTAGCTGCAGGTCACAGGGGTCTCGCCTTCCAGGGCCCCATCTTTGAGGTCCACGACTCTGTCCACCCTCATGCCAGGAGTACCCGGGACACACGTGAGGAGGATCGGGAGGAGTTGCGTGGTTGCAAAGGGAGCTTTAGGTTTATAAAATGGTGCATTTTTTTAAAAGTCAATCATTCCTTCTAAAGATGGAGCTGGGATTCTGTGTAGAGTTCTCTGTGACTGACAGAGGTTATTTTCCCTCTTCTCCTTTCACAAAGGCAAAATAGAGGCTTAATGCTCCCCCTGGGTTAGCCCCACTCTGCTCTTTTACTCCCTCCGGGCTTGCTCTCTCCAGAGTCTCATTTGAGCAGGGGTATTTTTAGTATTCAGCGCGTTTCCATCAATTGCAATGATTCCCTTTGCAGTTCAAACCCAGCCCTTAGGGGACACTTCCAGCTGGCAAAACCAGCCTCATCACCCGCCTTTCCTGCCACCTGGCACTGCTGGATTGCCAGGGTTCAACTGTGAGTTTCCTGTTTCTCCATGAGTCACTTCTGCAAGAGTGCTCATTACTTCCGGCTTCTGGCCCTCCCCCTTGCCCCCAGGCCTGGAGATTGAACGCAGCCTCTCCCAGAGTCCTGCGATAACAGGCTCCACCATACCTGGTGCTTCCTGCTTCTTAATTCTTCTACACAGTTTCTCACCTCACGAGTACACATTCAGATCAAGGGATGGTCGCATGCAAAATTTTAGTATTGTGCCTAATTTCCCTTCAAACTAATATTCAGGGTGCAGGCAAGTAAGGCTTACTGGGTGCAGAGCTGTGTCACCTTGGACAGTGAAGGAAAGCCCAGCTCTGTACAGCTTCAAGGTGCTTGACATGTGAGACTGATCCCTAGAGATGATCCCTGTGACACAGGACACCCACATCACTGAGCCAAGGGGACTGAGAGGGATCCAGCCACTGCAGTCATGAGACACCCTGAAGGCATGAAGGACAATCCTGACCCCACAGCTGCCACACCACCCCAGACTGTCCAGCAGGCAAGCCTCTCGTCAGCCCCTGCACAGGCTAAGCACTCAGGTGGGTTTCCCTCAGAGCCCCGCACTAATGTGTCCCACCAGGCACCCGTAACCTGTGACACCAACTCCACCAGTGTGCAAGTCAGACCTGGGGACCCAGAACAGAAAGAACACTGGGCCTCAGAGTCCATTCACCAGCCACCTTGCTGGAGTGCGGATTCCTTTTTATCGCTCCTTCTTTCCTAGTTGGGGGAAGGAGGCTTAGTTTCTTTGGGGTTCATTAAACTAGAAATGTTAGCCAGGAGTGATAGCACGCAACTGTAATCCCAGCACTAGGGAAGCTGAGGCAGGAGGACCACTGCAAGTTTGAGGTCAACCTGGGCAACAAATTGAGCTCAAGACCAGCCTGAACTGCATAGTGAGACCCTGTCTCAAAAAGACCAAAAAAAAAATGTAAAAATGAAGAACAGACTAAGGCTGGAGCTCAGTGTGAAGGCCCTGGGTTCACGTCCCCATAGGAAAAAAAAATAGCAATATGGTGCTATATGCATTTTGGACTCCTGTAACAAAACACCATAAACTAAAGAGTTTACAAGTAAAAATATATTTCTCGCAGGGAGGGCTCCACTCTCGTGACCTGACAACAGCCCACACCCCACCTCCTAACATCTTCACCTCCAGGGCCAGGGTCTGAATGTACAACTTGGTAGAGGAACACGGAGGGTCACTAAAGGAAAGGCTCATGTTAGCTTATGCATCCAGGAGACTTAGTCCACGGTTCCCCGGCACCAAAGTGGAAGGGCCTGACAGACCAAAGCTGCTTAGTGCAAAGTGAAGGGGAAGCGGAGCAGGGAACAATGCCAGAAAGAAACCAGCAAGACAGGCACGGTGGTGCACACCTGTAATCCCAGCACTTGGGAGGCTGAGGCAGGAGGATCACCACAATTTAGAAGCCAGCCTGGCACAGGTGAGCTTTAGTTTCCCTCTAAGGTAAAACGAATTTTTTTCATTCATGAGGTGAGAGTTACATATCACATGTGTAACTATTTTTAATAGTAGTAAAGTTTTTTTAAAGGTAGGAAAAGAAACAAGCTCCACAGAGCGAGTTTGGGCCAAGTAAAAGCAAGCAAAGAGGTGCACCCTGCAGCCCAAGGGTGGCCACTATGGAAGAGACAGCATAGTGGCACATAAATTTAACTATTTAAATATATATAATTCAATGCATTTAGTAGATGTTTCTGCTCTGCTATCTGCCCCTGGTTCTCACTATCAATCTAGATGAAAGCACCCACAGCCTAAATGTTCCTCCATCAGACTAGCCCACCATCCTTACTCTCAATGTCCTGCAAAATCTCCAAGCGGGGTAGCTGGAGTTGCCGCCAGTGCAAGGGACAGTCACAGTTGCAGCTTCCCGGGCAAGGACGTCCAGCTCAGTGCTGTCCAAGAAACACCGAGCATGTGGACCCGATTCAACACTGGATTCTACCTCCCCTTGGTGTCGGAAGTAGCCTCTGCGCCAGTAATATCAAAAAGTCATGAAAGAGACAGTGATGAAGCTCTTTACCTCCTCCCATCAGCTGTATGTGTTGGGCCATGATGCAATGAAACATCTCCAGAAATCCAATGTGCTGGCATCAGGTTTACAGCACCTGGGTGTGAAGATCGCAGAGAACATCCTCTTTGGGGGGATAAAGGCTGTCACTCTCCACGATGGGCATACACTGACCTGAACAGGCCTTCATGACCTCCTGGGCAGCCTGACCTCTCCTCCCAGTACAATCAGCATGAGGAAGATGCTGGTAAAAACCAAACTGAGCTGTCACAACTGTACCTTGCTGAACTCAGCTCCAGGTAGGTGAGATCTGTCACAGCCATGGAATCAAACTAGTGGTGGCAGATACTCGGAGTCTATTTGGGCAGCTCTTCTGTGACTTTGGAGAGGAAATGCTTCTCACAGACTTCACTGGGGAGCAGCCACTCGGTGCTATGGTTTCTATGGTCACCAAGAAGAGCCCTGGAATTGTCACCACTCTGGAGGAACCCTGGCATGGATTTGAGAGTGGAGATTTTGTGTCCTTCTCATTGAGCTCAGTGAACTCAATGGCATGCACCCCATAGAGATCAAAGTCCTAGGTCCCTATACATTTAGTATCTGTGATACCTCCAGCTTCTCTGATTATGTCTGTGGAGGCATTGTTCGTCAGGTCAAAGTAGCTAAGAAGCTTAGTTTTAAACCCTTACAAGCCTCACTGGCAGAGCCAGACTTTGTGATAACAGACTTTTCTAAGTATTCTCACCCTGTACCACTGCACGGTACCTTCCAGGCTCTACAGGAATTCTGTGTTCAGTACACCCGGCAACCGAAGCTGCACAATGAGAAGGATGCAGAGGACCTGATAGCCCTACCACAAGGTGTAAAAGCTCGAGCCCTGCCTGCAGCCCAGCAGGACAACCTGGATGAAGACCTGACCCGGAAGTTGGCCTATGTAGCGGCTGGTGGCTTCGCACTAATAAATGCTTTCTTGGGGACCTGGCTTCCCAGGAGGTCATGAAGGCTTGTTCAGGGAAGTTTATGCCTATCACGCAGTGGCTATACTTCAATGCCCTTGAGTGTCTCCCTGAGGACCAAGAAGGCTCCAGGGAAGAGAAATGCCTGCCGCAGGCAGAACCGTTATCATGGACAAGTGACCGTGTTTGGCTCAGACCTACAGGAGCAGCTGGACAAGCAGAAGTGCTTCCTGGTGGGTGCAGGGGCGATTGGCTGTGAGCTACTCAAGAACTTTGCCGTGATTGGACTTGGCTGTGGGGAAGATGGGGAGATCACAGTTACATACATGGACACCACTGAGAAGTCCAATCTGAACTGGCAGTTTCTTTTCCGATCCTTGGATGTCACAAAATTAATGTCCGATATGGCTGCTTCAGCAGTGCTTCAAATGAACCCGCACATCGGGGTGAGAAGCCACCAGTATCGTGTGGGCCCTGACACAGAGCACATCCATACTGATGATTTCTTCCTCAAACTAGTGTGGCCAACGCACTACCAATGTGGCCAATGGATACCTGCTTGCGTATGGACAAGCGCTATGTGTACTATCGAAAGCTGCTGCTGGAATCAGGCACACAGGGCACCAAAGACAGTGTGTAGGTGGTTATTCCTTTGACCCACCTGAAACATCCATCCCTATCTGCACACTGAAGCACTTCCCCAGTGTCATTGAGCACACCACAGGTGATCAGCCTAGGGAGTGGGAGGTAGAGGTTTAGGCGCTCGAGCAGCCCCATGGTCATTGCTGAGTCCTGCACCTTCCATGACAGCACATCTCATGAAGTGAGGCCTCACGCCCTCACTTCACACCTAGCAGCCTACATTTCCTTAAATTATTTAACGCTGAAACATTTTATGTTGGAAATATGCAATTATAATGACTATACATCAGCATGTATATCTGAGGAGTAGAACTGTATTTCTGTGTAAAAAAATCCTATTGTTGGGCTAAGATTCCTCCTACTGATTTTTTTCTCTAAATAACAAAAAACCCTCTCAACCTGGTACAGTGTAATTTCAATTGCATGTAATTTCTGCGTTCTGAGACCTGAGGCAAGAGGCTGATGATGTCAGAGGGTTCAGTCCATGGCAGCTGTTGGGAGCCACTGGAGCTGAGCTGGTTATTGGTCAAGCAGTCAAGCTGCCTCAGTATCGAAAAAGCCATCCTGCCAGACAGTTACAGTCATTAGTCGCTAGGCAACATTACCTGCCCAGGATACTAACTTTGCAAGTGTATAAAATAAACGCCCCTACTGTGGAAGTCAGTCCCCCTGCTCGCCAGGCGAGAGGTGACTCCACCTGACCCCAGCTCCTGTCTCCTGTCTTTAATTTTCTCATGCCCTCCGCCATTTCTCTCTGGGGTATGAGAGACCAACTGAGGTTCGCTACAGTCAGCGGCTCCACGGCAGAAACATCATGTGCAAGGACCTGGCAGAGCAAGGCTGCTCACTTCACGGTGGTGAGGAAGCACAGCAGGGGAACAGTCCACAGATGAAGGGGCCAAGAACCATCTACTGTTCCCAATGCCCTGGAAGACCACCTTGGCTGGGAGTCAAAAGCCATTCTTGGAGGCTGAAGCAGGAGGATTACAGGTTTTTGTTTTCCAGACAGGACCTCACTAAGCAGTTCAGACTGGCCTTGAACTCACTATTTAGTCCAGGCTGGCTTTGAACTCATGATGATCCTCCTGCCTCAGCCTCCCAAGAGCTAGGATCACAATTGTGTGCCACCATAGCTGACCTGTTACCATTTCCGTTTTATAGCAGAGGAAATTGAGGTACAGCGGGCATCAGAAGCTCGGCTTTTAACTCCCAGGCCAGCACTCCATGAAATGAAGGTTTGCGAGTTTGGGTCTCATTTGTCCTCCCGCTGGAACGTGGGCTTGGAGGTGAGGACCTCTTCTCGCGCACACATAGGCATTTAATGGACATGGTGGAATGAGTCCATCTCCTGGGCCACGTGCCATCTTCACTGCCTGCGACGCCCTCCCTGCGGGGCTATGCTCTGGGAACTATCCTTGAGGCCAGGGCTTCCAATCACAGGCAACACGACCCTCGCGACAGCACCAGAAGGAAAACACCTCCTTGGACCATCTAGGCTGAGAGGGGCGAGCAAAACTCCCTGCGGGGCGCGCCCGCCACCTGGTGGCAGAGCGCTGCTAAGGCCGAGTTCCGGGCACAAACCTTTGGTCGGGGTGAGGTGGGGTCAGCGCCTGAAACCGAAGAACGGACAGCCACTGACCAGCAGTTGTCTGAAAAATCACTGCGCCACGCTGAGGATCCAGGCCCGTGGATTCCAAACTTTCCCACAACGTTACCAAGTAAGAAACCATTTCATGTGAATGTTATTTCACAAAATGGTATCACCGCAAGTGGGAAGGGGAGCAAGACATGGAATGGGAGGTGAAGGGAAGGGGGCGTAAAGAGAATTAATACTGCCGACGTCTAGTGGTTTATTGAAAGGAACAGTTAATGCCTAATTTCTTTTCTCTTTGACCAAATTTGCATGCTTCTGAACAACTAATTTGAAGACAACAGTATGCAATATAACATTGGTGAATTCCCGCCATCTTGTCTAGTGAAACTCTGTGTCATTTCTAATGGTTTTTGTTGGTTTGTTTTTATTTTTTATCCTCTTTAATGGTTTGATCAGCCGGGCACTCTTACACCTGGTGATCAGAGCAACGCCGTTGAAGACAACAGTATGTAATACAACAGCCACTGTTAATTCCCATCATTTCGTTTTGAAACCCTGTATCATCTTTATTGTTTTTGCTTTGTTTTGTTTCTGCCTATCTTGCTGGTATTTTGCTATTGTTCTTTTTTTAAATTATTCTCTTTAAACTAATAAAAAACAGAATTGAGACATGCCGTGTCCAGGTATTAACGCTATTTGATGACTGTTATCATATGCACGGCGAATGTGCAGGAATAAAAACACGGATTTTTTTTAAATGATGCTGCCTGTCCCACGCTATTCTGTGACCACCTTTAAATGGCCTCCTGGCTCCTCTGGGGGCGTTTGCCTTCCTTGCTCTTCACTGTTTCTTCTGACAAAGAGGACGGACGAGGGCTGGCACCCGCATCACGCCCCCACGGACCTCACCATGCAGGCTGCCGGCCTCACCCATGGGGGCTCTGACTTCAGGGTGAGGACCTGGGTTCAGAGAAAGCAAGACCCCTGTCCAAGGCCACACAGTGTGGGTGTCCCAGGGCCGGTTCCTGCCTTGCTCCTGGAAGAACAAACCCTAAACGTTCCGAATCTCACTGCTATCGGGGAAAATCTGTTTTAACCCCTCCACCTTGGCCCATACAACCCAGTGGCAACTCTCTTCTGTAACAAAACAACCTGAGCAGGAGATGCTGAGCCTGCACTGAGGTGACAGCTGCTGTCACCAGCACCGTCACCTCCAGCACATCCTCACCACCCCCCAGTAGCTTCCACCCCCAAACTCAAGAAAGTGACCCCAGACCCAAGACCTCAGGGGCCACTGTCTGCCCCCGAAGTGGCCTTGCTAACCACCCACACCCGTCACCACCAGGATGGCTGCTCTCAACACGGCCACCAATGTCACTGTTACCACCACCCTCACCACCTCAAAGCAGGTATCTGGACTCCAGCCCTCATGCTTCCAGTCACCCTTTGTCATTCTCTCTGTGTCCTCGACTTACATTATTGGATGCTCTTTCCGCCCTGGGCCAGGAGGAGGCCAGGAAATGCCGCCATGCTGGGAACCAAGAGGAATCTCAGTTTGACTCTGTGGATTCTCTATTGAGGCCTCACGCCAGGCCTGGAGGTGCACACCTGTAATCCCAGCACTCAGGAGGCTGAGGCACAAGGGGCACTATGAGTTCAACACCAGCCTGGGCTACAAAGTGAGCTCAAGGCCAGCCTGAACTGCAGAGTGAAACCCTGTCTCAAAAAGACAAAAAAAAAAAGCTAATACAGCCTTAGATGTACCTGTGCATAACACAACAGGAAAGCAGATGAGGTCTGCATGGCGCAGGTCTAGGACCCTTGAGGTGGATAAGAGCTGAGGGCAGCCTGGGCCCTGCGACTGCAGGAGCTGATGAGCCCAACATGGGGCAGGCAGTGGTACCTGAGGTCTCTGGCCCACTGTGCTTACCTCCTTACATGCGGCGGTTGGGAGGAGGAAGTGACTCTGGGACAGCACTGGGTGAGCACTCACTACTCTTCTCCACCCCATGACGAGAGTTGCTGGGCCCCAGAGGAGGGAGACAGAGTGGACGCTCCACTCCAGCAGCTGTGACCCAGGAGAGCTGCCACTGCCCATTTCCTTCTGATACATATCTGTTTAATTTCCTGTTCACTCTTCTGTCCCCAGAACCTGGTACAATCCATGGCCCAGAGGAAGACCTCGGTAAATATTTCTCAAATTAATGAGGAAAGACAGGGAGATGACCCACTCCCCCATAGCTCTACAGAGGTTTCTGAAATTAATTCAAAGTATCTGGTTGGGTGGGATGGCACCCACCTGCAATCCCAGCACCAGGGAGACTGAGGCAGAAGGATTGCAGTGAGCTCAAGGCCAGCCTGGGCTACCCAGAGAATTCAAGGCCAGGATGAATGACAGAGTGAAACCATGTCTTAAAAACAAAACCAGAGGAAGCTTCTTCCGGGAAGATGGCAACCGGGTAAGCAGCAGAGAAAGATCCTCCCAGAGGATCGCCACCCAGACACTAAAATATAGCAACATGAGAAAGACAGGAAGGAGAGAAATGGGTCCCCTGGACCCAGGAAGGATCTGAAATGAGAATTGAAGCCCTCAGAAAGAGCAAACAAGACCTCTCCTGGAGGAAAGGCTTGGAGGGCTGCCATGGAGCAGTTGGAAGAAGAGGAGGCAGAGAAGGAAGGAGTCACCACTCTAAACACACCCTCAGTCCACTCCCTTGTTCTGACATTCAGTTTCAGCTTTGGAGGCCTGTGCTTGTGGAAGCCTCCCGACTCGACGAGGTGAGAGTGGAGTTCCGAGAGCTGTTCCAGGACCAGAGAGGAGAAAGCACAGCCCAGAAAGGACACAGTGGCTGTTGGGAGGTGTTGTTGAACCCAGTGTGAGGATGAATAGTTACAACAGTCACTGAAGCAGAGTCCCCACTGTGCAGCAACCTTTCTAATCAGTGCCTGGAGGCAAGGTGGAGTCAAAGCAACCAGTACACAGCCCACCACACCCAGCTCTATGCCTGCCCCGAGGCTGTGGCCTCCTGCCTCTCCACTCTGTAAGCAACTACACCAGAGAGCAGCAGCACCGACCCGAGGGCCACAGCAACTCCCAGGGATCCAGACAAAGAACAAATGAGAACTGGAGCGCAACAGTCAGAGCTGCAGATGGAGGTGGACCACACAGCCCCACGCCCTTCTGACTCCAACACCAAGCGGGAAGCGTGAGCTCAATTACCAGGCTTCAGCTCCCATCCTGAACTCCCTCTCTGAGCACCTTGAGTCTTGGTGGCCCAAACACTCAACACATTCCTGACAGCAACGGGCTGAATCCATGGGCTTCAGCACTCACCCTAAAGTACTTATATGTGCACCAAGGGGCCAGGGATGTAGCTTAACAGCCTAAGCACCTGCCTGGCACACGTGAGGTCATGAGTTCAATTCCCAGTACCAAAAAAAGAAAAAGTTTAATACGAGCACCAAGAGGGACTTCATACTGCTTGCATATATGAACCTTGTATGAACCCATAGCGACAAATTACACGAAAAGCAGCAGTCTGGGAGTCTGAAAGACAACATACTCTACACAGCAGACCCAAGAAAATCCACCAATTCTCTTCTAGAACAAATAACTAAACCTAGTACACACCCTGGTCTATCACAGTGAGCATGGGTGGGGGAGACCTCACGCCACTTGTGCCCAGCATCGTAAGTGCACCCAATGCCCAGCTGCAAGGGGCAGGGAGTGGCAGCACTGGAGATCGAGAGGTGGGAGGAGGCGAAGACCTAGAACTAGGGGCAGGCCCGGTTCTCTAGCTGGGTGGGGATAGCCTCCAAAGAGTCATAGAAGGCCTGCAGGGAGACACTAGTTGTCTATAAGGGGACCCCAGGGGCCTTGACAGGGCGCTCAGCAGCCTGAGGGGGGAGGGGCTCCCTCCAGGCTACATCAGAACCCTGAAGACCTGGATGGGGCCTCTGGCAGCAAGGCAACGGGGCAGAGCCCAGAGGTCCCCAGGGGTGACCTCGTGGACTCAACCAGGCCTACAGCAGTACCTCACTGGAGCGGAGCCTGGCAGTCCACAGGGGCGACCCCATGGACTCGACCGGGCCCCCAGGAGCGCCGCCCCAGGGCAGAGGTTGGTGGTCCGTGGGGGGCAACCTCATGAACTTGACCAGGACCCAGGAGCACCTCACCAGGGCAGAGCCCAACGGTCCAGGGGGGCAACCCTGTGGACTCAACCAGGCCCCCAGGAGCGCCTCACCAGGGTGGAGCCAGGCGGTCTACGGGGGTGACCCTGAGGACTCGACCAGGCCTCTGGACGTGCTGCATTGAGTCAAAGCCCGGCAGTTCGCTGGGTAACCCCACCTACTCAATCAGACCCCTGTTGGCCTCTAAGGCTTGTCAATGGGGGCTTGACCATAGTGAACCTGGTTCCCTGCCTATCCACCATCTTTGAGGATGGGTGCTTTTCCACCTCCTGCTGTAGCAATTTGTGTGCACCCATGTTTGTTACAGCATAATCTGAAGTAGCCATATCTCTTCCCAGTGTGAGAGCTCAAGGGAGTAAATAAACTGAAAAGTACAGTTATTATCAGAGGGCAGATGACTGATTGGGTGGGAGAACAACGGAGATAAGGGTGGAGAAAACTGATTAATTGAACAAGCCATCATCTGTAACTGAGTAACAAATACAAAGATAACATTATGTAATATAGTATCCAGTGCTAATTCCCTACTATCGTCTCTATAATTTTGGATTTCCTGTATTGTTTTTGTGTTATTCTAGTTTATATGTCTCCAATCTTTTGTCTTTAAAATAAAAAAAAAATAGAGGATGGGGATATAGCTCAGCGGTGCAGTAGCTGCCTGGCAAGTGTGAGGTCCTGAGTTTGATTCTCAGTACCTACACGCACACACACACACACACAAAAATAAAAACAGTATCTGATTTGATAAAAAATTGAAAGGGGGATTTTGTCCCACCCACCCCCACCCCCATTCCCACACTACTTCTAGTATGGGGACCAAACCCATGAAGTGCTAAACTACATCCTCAGCCCCTTTTTATTTCATATTGACATAGGTTCTTACTAAGTTGCCCAGTCTGGTTTTAAAGCTGGCGGTCCTCCTGCCTCAGCCTCCCATGTAAACAGCATGCAAACATACACCACCTCACCTGGCCAAGCAGGAACTGTAAAAATACATTCATCTTGTGCCCTAGAGGTGTGGGAAAATTAACTCATCCCAGCCTTCCTGGTCCCTATTGTGGGGAACCACTCAGACTGAGTCAAAGCTCAGGGCTTGTTAGGACACTTCCATAAAGCCCTGAGGACAGGATCTCATTGTCAGTGCAGGCACACACTGGGGCACAGTTACACAACCATGACATGGCAGTGGACAACTACACATGTGCCAGTGAGGCATGTAAGAATGTAAATAGGTGGTAACTACCTGTATAAAAAAATACAAAGATGCAGGTGGCTCCTGCACGCTGCCCTGCTCCAGGCTGCCTGCTGTTGCTGTCTGGCACATGCACAATCTCCAACCTTCAGACCTCACCCTGGAAAGCCTCCTTTGGGCCCAAGTGGACTGACAGCTATGCATAAATGTTAGTGCGACACCGTGACAAAAAGGCTTTCCAGGGTACCAAAAACTCTAAAAACTGTGGTTGTGTCCCAGTTTCCCTCCACAAGAAAGTTTTGATCCTAATGCATTGTCCCACTGAATCATCTGCCGCCCTCTGCATGACATCCCTGAGGGTAAACTGTTTGAACACAGAAACGTCTCCTCAGCTCTTTCTTTTCGCATATGCATTATTAAAGCCCATGACTCCAAAAGACTGAGTGTTTTCCAAAGAGAACTAAGGAGCACTGTCTGACTTAAATTAAAAAGGCCACCTGGACCACAGGTGGCTGAACTTCAGAGCTGGCTGAGCATGGGAGGTGGCAACTCTCACTAGGCCCACAAACAAGTGTTACCCCCACCATAAATCAGATTTTGAGCTCTCCTGTCTTCGGAAGGCATTCTTACAAAGTCTGTGTGTTGAAATTGGGTACTTGAGAACAAATACATTTGGACTGCTTTGCTTTAAAAACTCCCTTCCTGTGGTCCTACTACTTATATTTTTGTCTTGATAAAGACTAATTAATCAAAGATGGGCAAACCAGAGGTTTGTTTTCTTACATTTTGTTGGGATTTTTGTTTTGACTAAGGATCAGGTCCAGGGAATTCTCACCGAGCCATATCCTTATTCACATAGCACTCACAGTTCTGGGGTGTGAGAGAAGTGAGTTGCAGTAGACAGGGTGTAGTTGTGTGTAAATACTATGCCATCCCATGTAAGAGACTTGCACATTTGTGGGTTTTGGTATCCACAGGAGTTATGAAACTGATCCCCTCTGGACACCAGGGGGTGACTGTATTTATAATCAGATATTTTTAAATACTATGTGCCAGGCTTCATGTGTCATCAAGTCATTTTATTCTCACACAGAAAACAAAACCTCTCTGCAAGAACATAGTGTTACCACTTGTGCTGAGAGGAGTGAGACTCAGAGCATCACCTTCCTGAGTCAGGAGGGTGAATCAATTATCTGGATTGAGTTTGGCAGGCATTTGGCCTGCCTCAGCTTCAGACAAGAGCCACCCACAATGTTCTAAGCCCCATCCCAAGCCTGCTCCAGTAAGGACAGGAACAAGGTCAGCTTGGCCTCTGACCATGCAGCTGGTGCCTGCAAATATCCCTTCCTCCCCCAGACACAAAGAAACACTGCACTCCCTCACCCAGCCACCCTCTGAGCTGAGGCGCGGTAAAGTGACCTTCGATCGATGAACGTGAATAAAGGTGAGCATGTCACATTGAGGTCGCTGCTCTAAGAGTCACTGCCTGCCTTGCCATTTTCTGTCTTTTCCAGTGCCAAAGGGACTGGCACCTCTCCAGACAGAGACTGTCTCACTGGCCTGGGGCCCATGGATGACAGGGAGCAGGGCTCTTGGCTGACCCACAACAGGGAAAGAAACCTTTGCTGCATTAGGGCCACTGATTCTGAGGTTGGTTGTTACTGCAGCATAACCCAGCCTGTCCTGACTAACACTGTTCCCACCAGCGCCAAAAACAGGGAAGCCTCACAAGGTGAGTGACTGAATGGCAGACAACAGGGACAGGGTCGCAGATTTCCCTCTGGGCTAGTAGTAGAGGAACCAGCCATGTCTCAAGCCTCTCACTCACCCATGTTGAAGGGAATAAGCCTCAAGGTTCAAAAGGTAGATGATCCATTATCTGCTTAGATTTAGCTTGTGACCAGGCTGCGGTAAACATCAAGCTCAGGGCTTTATCTCCCACAGTCACAGCTCACCTTGTCGGTACAGGGGTCTTGGCGGATAAGGACCAAGGAGGTACAGATGCAGGGATGTGAGATGCCAGGAGAGTGGGGAGATGCGGAGAGGGGCCAGAGGGGGGCGCAGACTAGGAGTGGGACAGCAGAGCATTAGGGCCTGGGAGACAGAGACAGGCAACAAGGACAAGCAAGTGGGAAGAGGTGGAGGGGCAGAGAGATGCAGGGGCCTAGGCTGGGAGACAGACAGCAAGGCAAAGAGCAAGGCAGAGGCCCAGAGGAAGCCTGCTGGGGCCGGGCAGAGCTGTGCCCCTAGGCATAGCCCTGGGAGTCCTGGCTGGAGGAGGTAGGGCCTCTGCTCTCTGTGCCACCTCCAAGGTTCTCCTGGCCTCTGCGGGACTCCACAGAGCCCATGGACCCCAGGTAACCGCCACAGCCCCCAGGGCTGGAGGTCGTTTGGCCCCCACCCGAGGCCGGGCTGGACCCCTGGGCCCCGCCAGTACTGGAGCTGTGCTCCACAAGGGTGTCAAGTCTGGACGCCTGGCCTGTGCTGGAGCTGACAGTGCCAAAAGTGACGTGGCTGGTGGAGCCAGTGCCACGGCCTTTGCTCGTCTTGTGGCTCAGGATGGACCCGGGGACGCCACCGGTCTTCTTGGAGCTCCCAAGGGCAGCGCCCGTGCTGGACCCCCGGGGGATGGAGAACCTGGTGCTCAGCGTGCCGTCCAGCTTCCTCGTGCCCTCGGACAGCTCCTTCTGGTTCTGCTCCTGAGCCAGCTCCCGAAGCTCTACCTGGGGGAGGGGGCAGTTGGGGGCCCAGTGGTGGCTGTGCTCCTTGCCCAGAACCCAGGCCTCCCACTCACCGACTTCACCACAAGTTGCCGCAGCTCCTCCCTGCTCATGGGGTAGCTATCTTTCGCCACAAAACCAGGGGGGTCCTCTCTAAGGCGGAGAGGAAAAGTCTAGATTCAACCCAAAAAATGTCAGTGGTACCTCCCAGACTTCTCAAGCCCCACACCCACTCTGCCTGGCTCTCTGCTGCAGATCCCTGAGCCCCATATTCCACGCAGCCCCTGGTGCTCCCTGGAAACACCCCTTCCTCCTCTACCCACCCAGGGCTACCATCAAGGGCCCCCAAAACTCTCCACCTCATTTGCTCCCTGGACCCCACCCTGCCCTGGGCCTCACAGATTGGCCGGGGGCTGCGGCATGTCCATCTTCTTTGGCGCCCCCTCCTGGCTCTGGCCCGGTACCAGGAGCGCAGCCTCGGCCTCAGAGAACTGGTTCTGGGAGTGTTAGAGCAAGGGTCATCTCCAGCCAGCACTGGCCGGGTACCCCCAGCACCCACTGTCTGTCCAGCCCCACCTGCATGTTCAGGAAGGCCTGCACGGTCAGAAGCTGCACCAGGCGTTTCTCAATGATGCCCAGGAAGAGACCTATGTCCCGATCCCGCACGTGGGTCTTGACCCCAAGGAGGTCATCAATGATCTTGCTGTCACAGTGGGCCTTCGTGAAGAGAAGCTGGATGTCTGGGGTCAGGGAGGGGCCTGCAGTCAGGGATGTGTCAGCCCAGGCCACTGCCACCTGTTCTGTGGTGACACAGTCCAACCCCAAAGGCTGAAAGGGACTCAGCCTGGTTCAGATGGTGAGACACTGCTGTTCACCTAACCTTAGGTTCTGGACGCCAAATGCAAACCTGACCAACATCTCCCATTACATACCTCAACTAGCAATGAACCCAACTTCCACCTGACCCAGCGATTCCCCTGCTCAGGATGGCACCCATAGGACATGCACGCACATGCACCATTGAGGCACACAGGGCTGTTTACACTGTCCTAACATCAGACCCCACGTGCATCTGATCAGACTGGTCAGTGTCCTTGGCTGACTGGTCAGTGTGGTGACCCACACTCACACTGGCCACTGTGCACCCACATGCATTTTATACTGACTACTGTTAATAAAATAAGAAGGTGTCCAGGTCCTAGACAGACACCTTCACCCAAACTGGGTCCAGAATCATCACGATTCTGAATGCTGGGCTTTGTTACATACCTTTGTTACATTTTGTGTACTCTTTCTTTTTTTTTTTTTTTTTGAGACAAGGTCTTACTACATAGTTCAAACTGGCCTTAAGCTCATTAAGTACCCCAGTCTGGCCTCAAACCCTAAATGATCCCTCCTGCCTCAGCCTCCTGAGTGCTGGGATTATAGGCATATGCCACCATGCCCAGCCAGAAATGACATGCATTTTAAAGACTACACAAGGCTGGGCATGGGGGTGCAAAGTTTCACCGGGGGAAACTAGTTTCCTTATTGGCCTGTGTCTTATCCTTGCAAGAATGATTTGTTCTGCTCAGGATATAGCTCAGCAGCACAGGGTCTGCCTGTGCTGGACTCCCGAGCGGTGGAGAACCGGGCGCTCAGTGTACCCTGACAGCTCCTTCTGGTTCTCCAGAAGTGCAAGGTCCTAATGGAGGACGATTAGTGCCATTAATTAAGGAGCATGGACACAGAGGGAAGACAACGTGAAGAGACACAGGGAGAAGCTGTCAGCAAGCCAAGGAGAGACACCTGGCACAGAGCCACCTGAGGTCCTCAGGAGGCACCAGCACTCCCAACAAGGTGGTATCAGACCTCCGGCCTCCAGATGGCCAGACCGTACATTTCCACTGTTCAAGCCATCCAATGTGTGGCGAATCATTCTTTGGGGCATTTGTTCCATTGTTTGGTGGTACTGCTGGGCATTGAACCCAGGGCCTTTGCGCTGTACTACATCCCCAGCCTTTTTTTTTTGAGACAGTCTCACCAAGTGACTAAATTGCCCCGGCTGGACTCAGCCTCCCCCAGTGCAGCCATTACAGGCATGTCCTACCACAACTGGCTGGGTTTGCACTATTTTCAGAAGATAGCCCTAGATGCCACAACTAATTTGTTATAGGTTGCAGACTTCCATATAGAAGCTAAAACCGTCATGTTCTGGTGGAAAACCCAGAAGGGCTTTGTAATGTGAGAGCCCTCAGAAAGGGTAATACCGAAACAACTAGGAGTAAAGAGCGCTGGGAAGGCAGCTGTAACCCACAGGCTCACGTGTCAACCTAAATACTACACCCAGCATGGAGAACTGTGGGATTTCCTAACAGATTCCGACACAGAGCTGCTCTGTGACCCAACAGTCCCATACCTGGGCATCTCTGGACAGGCCGGTTGGCAGAAGGACAGCGATGAACATAGGTCAGTTTCAGTGGGTGGATGGATGGATGGATGGACAGTGCGCAAGGGACAATGGATGGATGTGAGGTGGAATACTAAGAGTACAAATCTGCCCTTGGGGCGGCTCCAAGTGGCCAGCTGCGGACCCCGCATCCTTCCGGAGGGCGCTCACCAGCCTTGAGCTTCTCCAGCTGTTTCCGCAGGCTCTCG
>PVLD010025523.1:0-23603 GCA_004027595.1 Dinomys branickii
CATCTCCCCCGGCATCTCAGAGAAATACGCCCAGTTTAAACTTCCCAGCCGAGGTCCCGGCATTCACGCTCGCCAAGTCTGTCTCGAGCTGGTGGTGTTTATTAAGGAGGTTCGCTCCCTTGCTGCTCACCTGGTCGCCATCTTCCCCGGATCTCTTCGAGTTAATTCTTTAAAAATTTGGTAAAAATCTCTAGTGAAGTTACCTGGTCCTGGGTCTTCTTTGTTGGGAGTTTTTTTTATTACTAGTTCAATATATTTGGGAAGTGGCACAGTACTTGGGACTAAACCTAGGACACTCTACCACTGAACTACATCCAAATATCTTTTTTGTGGCTTTTGTGGGGTTTTGTTTTGGGGTTTGTTTGCTGGCAGAACTGGGGCCTCCTGCACGCTAAGCAAGCACACTACCCAGAGCTACATCCCCAGCCCTGTTTTTTTTTTTTTTCAACATAAGACAGGGTCTAGGCTGCCAAGGCTGGCCTGCAATTTGCAATCCTCCTGCCTCCCAAGTACCTGAGATTATAGACATGCACCACCACATCCATTTTCAATTTCTTTCTCACTGGTTTGCTCAGATTTTCAATTTCTTCATGATTCAGTCTTCATAAATTGCACATCTCTAGGAATTTATCTACTTCTTCTAGGTTACCCATTTGGGGGGGGTATAATTTTTCATAACATTCTCTTCTCATCCTTTGTATTTGTATGATGATTTGTAATGTTTTCTCTACCATTTACAATTCTGAGTTTTTTCTCTTTTTGTCTTGATTAGTCCAGCTAAAGATTGGTCAGTTTCACCTATCTTTGCAAAAAAGAAAAGTCTTAGTTTGGATAAGCTTTTCTACTAATATGTAGGCTCTATTTCATTTATTTCTGATCTTAGAGCTTAGTTTACTCTTTTCTTTTTCTAGTTCCTTTAAGTACAACGTCAGGTTATTTATTTGACATCTTTTCTTTCTTAACAAAGCACTTATCACTATAAGCCTGCCCCTTAGAACTGTTTTGGCTGCATCTCAAATGTATCAGTACGTTGTTCATCAATTTTTATTTGTCTCAGGACATTTTTTAATTTCCATTTTGATGTCTTTACTCATTGGTTTTTATTTAATTTCCACACATTTGGGGATTTTCCTTCTATTGCTGATTTCTAGCTTCACAACACTATGGAGAGAAAAGGTACTTGACTTCACTCTTCCTGGATTTGTTAAGACTTGTTTATGCTCAAAACATGATCCATTCTGGAAGATGTTCCATGCACACTTAAGAAGAGTATCTTCAACTGCTAGATGAACTCATCTACACATAGCATATTTAATTCCAACTTGGAACTTGTTTTCAAGTTCACTGGTTCTTTCTTCTGCTTGACAGTTTGCTGGCAGAGCTCTCTACTGCACCTTTTAGTTTAGTCATTATACTCATCAGAATTTCTGCTTCATTAATTTTAGGGTTTCTATCTCTTCAGTTTTTGTTTTGTTTTATTTTGTTTTGTCTTTTTGAGACAAGGTCTCACTTTGAGACAAGGCTCACTTTGTAGCCAAGGCTGTTCTCAAACTCACAATGATCCTCCTGCCTCAGAATCCCAGAGTGCTGGGATTACAGGTGTGCACCACCACACCCAGCTATCTCTTTGTTAAAATGCTTGTTTCATTGCTAAATTCTTTTCCTGTTTTGAGTTATCTATAAATTTTTGTAGCTCACTCAGCTTTCATAAAAAAGTTACTTTGAATTTTCTGTCAGGAAATCTCCATTTTGGTGAGATTCCTAGAAAATTACTGTGTTCCTTTGGTCGTATCATGTTTTCTTTTATTTGAGGGAGGGTTGGGGGATTTGTTGTTGTTTTCATTTTCCTTGAAGTCTGGCATTGCATTGCATTGCTGGCTGTAGGGGAGAAAGATCTTCACTCAGTCAGCTGGCTCAGGATTCTAGAAGTTTCCACTCCACTCATCCTTCCCCTTTTGAGGATTAAGTCTGAAGATCACATGCCTGACCTCAACCCTACAAAGCTACAAAAATGTTGGGAGGCTCCATGTTCCCTAAGGCCATGTCAGAAGTGTCTAAGACTCCTCCCACCTCATTAGAGTCCCACCACCTTTCTGTGCTCCTATACAATCAGCAGAGGTTGTGCTGTCTGCAAGGGGCTGGGGGAAGACTGCACAGGGTGCTGAATTGAGGGGTAGGATGTGATGGAGGTACGTGTGGGCTACCATAAGGGACATATCCACTGGGCTCATGGGTGAGCCTCTTAGTCTATGAGGCAGTGAGGCGAACCCACAGCCCCTTGTTGAGTTCCATGTCCCAACTGTTGTGAGGCCCTGTTCCTCTTCCCTATTCCTCCAGCAGCAGCCCTGTGTTCCGGGTGGTGGGGTGAAAGGGAAGTAAACCTCTTGAGCAGCACCTCACATGGCTGGGGAGGCTGGGTGTCCACTACATGCTCACTTTCACTCGTGGCAGGAATTGAAGGCAGAAGGGATGTTTCCTGGCACAGCCTCAGGACAAGCGCAGTGGTGAAGTGAGACTGAGTTTACCCTCTGTGATGTATTTGCTCCTGAATATTTGGCTCCAGTGGGCAGCTAAGACCACTCCCCTGGATTCCCATGCTCCCATAAAGATGCTATTCTCTTTGGGAGTCTGTTGAACTCAGTGCTTCTGTGGAGGCATAAGGACAGAACACTCCTATTTCATCATTGTGCCAATGTCATTCTCCTCTGTGTGCTTTTGTATCATGGCATCCCCTTGTGTCTCTGGGACTCGTCCCTAGTTTGTTCAGCCCAGTACTCTCTCTTCATTCTTCTTAATTAGAGTTTGAGCTTTTTACCTGCTTCCCTTGGCTGGGCCTGGGCCTATTTCAGAGAGTAGAGATGCAGAGGATCTAAATGCAGTTTAAGTAATAAAATGCTACTAGAAAGAAAACATTACGGAACCTGTTAGAGCGGCCAAGTCGGGGGCGAAACCCAAGTCCTCTCTGCTGGCAGCTTCCTGCACCCTGGCCCACGGCCACTTCCACCTGTGAAGAAGTGCCTGGGTCTGGTTAGCACTCAACTAGCCGGCATGCAGCTGCTCTTCCACCCTAAACTACATCCAGAGAAACCACATCAGTTATGACTGTAGCCACCAGCAAAACCCACTCACTGCCTCTTCTGAAATGCAGCCCCAGTCTCTCTACCCACTGCAGCCCTCACTCCCTGCCCAGGTGCCCCCTTCTCACAGAGCAATCTTCAGATCATCATCACTCCAGCTCGCCATGCTTCTCCACCCTTTCAATGCTGGCTTTCTCAGCGACTGCCTTCAGTCCCATCACCCACACAAGTCATGAAGTCCTTGAAGACAGAGCACATCTGGCAAGGCAGTACAGGCTCATTCCAAGAGTAAGTAGGGGACCCAGCAAGAAGACACTGCCTGCACATAAGGAGCTGAGCAGCTGACATGAGTCATTTCTAGGCCCTCCTAGAGCTGGCCCAACCATGAATCCACCACCCACAATCCCAGTACATTTAAAATGGGGTCCAAGCTGTGGCCTTTAGTCCGAACAATTGAAGCTTCCCATGACTACAGCCAATGGCGTTTATAGTCAATTTGGGGGGGGGGGGAGGTGTTCCTGGGGATTGAACCCAGGACCTGCCCTAGTCAATGGAGTTTAAAAGTCACAACGGTACCCAGGCGTGATAATACTAGCCTGTAACCCCAGCACTCAGGGAAACTAAAGCAGGAGGACTGCAAATTCAAGGCCAGCCTGGACAATTTAGTGACCCTGCCTAGAATTAACTGTTTAAAAAGGCTTGGAGATGCAGCTCAATGTGAAGGCCTTGGGTTCAATCCTCAGCACACTCGTGATTTTTACACACTGCAAATGGGAATGCCTGCCTTCTCATCACATATCTCAAATGAAGACACATAATGGAGTAAGAGCGCCCTCCCACCCACTCATAGTCTCACGTCACAGCCTGAACTGAGGCTGGGCTTCCCTGAGAGCGGGCCCCTCCTCTTCCTGGGCCAGGCCAAGCTTCCCAGGGCCCTCGCAGTTGGACTGGATCTCAAAGCATACAGGGGTTCTAGTTTCCTCAGGCTTCTGTTCACACTCACATTCTTCCTGTGAGAAGCAGTTCCATGTGACTTGGCCAAAGACAGGCACCACTCACCCTTCTTCGGGCCTGTCCTATGGATTCCTTCTTCCTCATGCACCACAGAAGCCAAATGAAAGGAAGGGGCATTAAAATGCTTCCTTGTCAAAGTCTCTATTCATTAAGAAAGGAGTTTTCCCATTATTTTAGTAACTTGTTAGCACCAGATATCTGGAGGTCAGCAATATTTCACTTGAGAAAGAACAAAGACAACTTCCTTAAGTTGGCTTTAAGGAAGGATCCTTTAAAAGGATATTTATTAAAATACTGTATTAAAATAAACAACATATTTCCATCATATTTTTAAGGACAATTTAGCCTCTTGCATAGAACATAAAAATAAGAGTACAGCAAGATTTCTAAGACAGACAAGGTGACGGCTCTCTACCTGAGTCACAGCTCCTCAGGATCCATCAGGATGGCCAGCAGGTCTCCAGCCCTGCCACAGTGCACAGACCACCCCTCAGTGCCATGGGAAGCATCACACAGGGCACCCTGCCCAGTCCAGCCTCTCTGCTCCTTGGCACCTTCCATAAAGCCCAGGTGTTGACTCAAAAAGAAAAGGAATAGCGGAAATACTTACTTGTCCCCCTGAAATCCTAGTTTCAATGGACAGTCTTTATCCTACATGAAAAGATAAAATAATAATGAGAGGAAAAAGAAACAGAAGACCTTCCCACGTAGCTAACACCAAAAAGGAAGATGCTTTGGAATCAGCTAACTTGGGATTTAAAATATTTCAGCATGGTAGCCTGTCCTTCACTTTACTGACTTTGCCAAAATGATCTACTGGCCCTTCTCTTTCAAATGGATTGCAAAACAGCATTTTATTGGGGATTTCCTCTAAAAGGCAATTGGAGGTTCCTGCAACACAATTTATAGGTGCATTGTTTCCATTTATTTTAATTTTATTTATAGCCCTCTTCCTCGAGCCCGCTGGGCACAGGCAGCTGTAAATCAAAGATCACAGACACAGCACTGCTTTGTTCCTCTGTTGATGCTCAAATATCAAGGAATTGTTTGGTAAGCTCTAATATGAATACTAATTACTTTTTCAATCAGACCATGGGTGTGAACTCCCTTGGAAAACTGCATAAAACAAAATTTCATCACATACCAGATATGATCTTGAAGAAAAGGACACCAGGAATGGCCCCCCTTGTGCAGGAGCTGGCACAGGGGAAAAAGGCACATGCTACACACTCCAAGACCGAGAGCCTAAATGCAGCCATCTCCTTCGCTGGATGACCTTGAGGGAGTGTCTTGACCTCTGGAGGCCTTGGTGCCCTCAGCCATTACAACTGAGCCAAAGAGAATTCATTCACTCTGGAGAGCTGCTGTCAATCAGATGAGCGCAGGAGCAGTGCTGGATACACACAGGTCATCGGCATCAGGCCCTGCCTCCCTTCAGGCACTAGGACAGGCTCCTTCCTGCACCCCACCCATTGGAGCACTTTATGTGCCACAGTGGGCCTGCCTGATCTGTTCTCTAGTCTCTTCGCTGAAGCAATCATTGCCATCTCCCCCACTGCCAGACCCAGCAGCATGGACTTCCTGCAGACCTTGCGGCTCCCACCCACCACAACTTCCACGTCCCACTGACCCCACCTCCCTGACACCCCTCAAAGCCTCCCCGCCTGTGCCACCCACCACACTCAGTGCTCAGGACCCACTCACCTGCAGCTGCCAAGCACACCTTTCCCTGCTCATTCCCTGCTGCACCACAGTGAGCCTTGTACAAATCATCACCTCAAATTACAGTCCTTCCAACACCCGGGGGGCCACCCACACCACCGCTCCCACGGCACACTACAAAAGCATTACACGTTCTGTCTGTGGATACCGGCAATGCCCGGGCGCCATTGGTGGGCCAGGGGAACATAAGCAGCCTTGACACACACTGTGTCCTGGCACAGCACCGAGAGCCTCTGTCTGCCCTGGCTTCTCCTCTGCCAATGAAGCAGTCCGAGACACAGACTGCACCTTCAAGCTTGGGCCCCGAGTGTGGAGATGCACTGAACTACCCCAGCCTCAAGCAGAGCCACAGCCCCTCTCAGTCTGCACATTACACGGAGCCCTGGGAGCTCTGAGGGAGGATGAGGACCCTCACTCTTAGGCCAATAGTCAGCAGCTAGGCAGACAGGAAGTCACATGTGATGAGCAGGAAGCACTGATTCTCAGAGCTAGCAGCCAAGGGTCTGCATAAAGGGACCAGGCACCCTCTGGCCAGCCCACATGTTCCAGCTGCTAGTGCAGCTGCCTGGCACCTACAGCACCCATGTCCAGCACCACATCCTCCTGGCCCTGTCCATCTTGGACCCTCCCAGGCCTGCATTCCCACTGCCAGGCATACAACCGCTCTCCATCCAGCCAGCTGCCCCATGCTGCTCCACTGTGCCTAGACCTGAGCTGGCACTAAATCTGTTACCGGAGGTTTTGTAAAAGACTCCCTTTGTTTAAAATTACTGACACACTCGGTTCTCATAAAATCGTTTCTGTAACACTGAGTTTCAAAGCTCTGGTCCCCAAATAGGAAATGAGCCAATTTTGGACAGAGAGGTGAGAGATAACCTTGGGAATCTACTGAGGGGACTGTGAGCCAGAAGACCTTTAGGGGCACAGAAATGCGGCTGCCCCAGCGCCATGAATAATAGCTGCATTATCATTCCCTACCTTGGGCAAACAGGCCATTGTAAATGCTTATTTTATGACCCAGGCCTTCATAAATTATGCAATAAGATTCTCTTAACTTGGCTCTTCACAGGCCTTCCAGATGCAGCATTAGTTTGGCAGTGATGTTAAGTACATGTATCCTCTGCAGGCTGCTAAGTCCATTAGAAGAGGCTTGTGTCGCAGCAGCAGCAGAACCAGAGCTGACCCACAGGGCAAGAGAGAGGCGCGACAACAGGCAGCTCGTCACTGCGGCCTCACTCACAGGCCACCAAGGTGGCCGGGCTGCGGGACACAGACTGTCAGGGAAGCAGAGCAGTCCACAACTCCCTGTGTTCCTACTTAAGTTCCAGATCACTGAAGTGGAACGTGAGGATGAGTAAGACACCCCTGAAATCAGGGACCCACAGGCCAGGCTGCAAGAACTATAAAGCAATTTGCCACACAAAGGATTCTGCCAAGGAGGAGAGAAAAGTCTAAAGTACATAAATTAATGAAATAAAAGCCAGGAAGAGTGAGCATCAAGGTGACAATGGGGGTGGGAGGGCAGGGTGCGGCATGGGCAGACACAAGCTGGTGAGGGACAAAAGAGAAAAGACACAGGGCAGGAGCCCCAGGTCAGAGCGGCTAGGCAGTACTCCCAGGCATGTGTGTGACCTTAGTGAACACAGGACCTGGGAGGCACTGCTTACACTATGGGTGTCCCCAGCTCCCCATGTGGTACACTGACAGGACCCACCACACAGCCATGGTGCTCCAGACACAGGAAATGTGCACCAGGTGTGAGGCTGTGGGTGCACACGTGTGTATACCCCATTCAAAGACCAGTCCGCATGGCTAGAGGGAAGCTGATGGACAGAGAACAACCGAAAGTGAACAAGAGGGCAGGTGAAAGCACAGCAGCAAGAGGCCTGCACTCCTGTCCAGGACTGAGAGCCCACAGAGGAGCCGACCAAAGGCCTTCAGCAGGAGCTCAGCTCCACAGCCCAGGGTGCTGAGCGGGTCCCCAGGAGAGGTGCGAGAGGGAGAAAAGTACCCACTGTCAGCCCAGACAGAGGCCACAGGCGCGGACAGCGACCTTCAGAGCCGCGCAGGTTTCCACTGTGCTGAGAGCAGACGCACTGTTAGAATGAGAGCACAAGCAACTGCGAGAACAGTGGGCCGATCGGAGCGTCCTGTCTCCCTAACATCTTATTCCTCAAGCTTTCTTCCTGGCCAATTACAAGGCTTCCACTTCTTTAACTTTATCACATTTACATATATTATTAGTCCATGGGGAGAAGCCATGCTGAACAAATGTATCCCATCTCCATTCACGCTCAAACATAAAATAAAAATATGAGTGGAGTGCTGCCCATAAACAAGGCCCTGTGCCGGGCATACAAGGGCAGTGGGGCACAGAGAGCCCTTGCCCTGGCTTCTGACCTTGCTGAGACGCGTGGGAGCCCTGGAGGTGAGAACCCCAAGAATGGTCCACAGGGACTCTTCCCAGCCAAGAACTGTGAACAAGTGTGGGCCTGCAACTGTGCAGCGCTCTGCAGGGGCAAAAGGGGGCGCTAATGCCCTCGGACGTGCACAGAGAACTGCAGAGCAATGTGCGCTGCTGTCCTCCAGGTCCACTGTGCCTGCCCCACAGCTGAGACAACCCCACCCTACTCCAAGTCTTCACTGCCCAGCAGGGGTGGCCTGACACCCTAGGACTCTCACAGAGAAAGCCACACTGATCATGCTCAGAAGCCTGTCCGAAGCCTGGGGACACAGGCCGACCATGCAACAGGTGTTTGCAACTCCATCTGGGCAGGTGCCACATGCTGGCCTGGAGGAGGAGCCCGTCTCCAGCAGAGGAACGTCACTGGGGCCCGGATGCCCCTACTCACCTGAGTGACAGCAGCTGTGCATCAGGAAAGTTGCAGGACCCAGATTATAATTAAATAGTGCTGCCGAGAGGTGCAACTTATAAATAGATCGTGAAGAACATTTTAACATAATTTGCTTTCCAGGCACAAAGAACCATGTCAATCAACTCTACACCCCAACAGAGGAAAGAGTCTCTGTTGATGGCTTTCTGGCAAAGGAAGAAAAACAGATTTTACAGTGAGCTAATCTGTCTTTCAAATAAAATAAAAAAGGAAGAAACTGGATTTGTGTTTTCACATATTCATTCAACAACTGAGTGCTACCCATAAGCCAGGAGCTATCCCGGAAGAAGCAGCCTCGAGTTATGCTATGCAATCAGACAGACACAGAGCCACATCCTGGATCCCCTCTTCATAGCTGCACCACCCCCTAACTTGGTTTCCAAAACTTCCCTGCTGACCATGGGGCCGTCCTTTGGTGCTAACTGTAAACCATCAGGGGAACAAGCACAGCAGCTGTGCCCAGTGAGCTAGTCTCACACAGAGGATGGCCACACATGACAGCACTAGGGACTGGAGTCGTCGCAGCCACCACCTCCTCCCTCCTCCTCCTGCCCCCCTCTTCCCCCTTCCCCATCCTCTTCCTCCTTCCCCTCCTCCTCCTCATCCTCACAGCAACAACTGCTAGAGTCTGAGTGGCAGAGGCTTCCAAATTTAGAAATTGCTGAGCACTTATAACAAAGAAGGTAAAGGACAGCAGATCCACACATCCATGTAGGGAAGCTCCTCAGAATGGAAACTCCACCTCAAAGATGACTGCTTTCATGATGGAGTGGTTTGGCGTTTTTTAATATATCTACTGAGCACCCAAAATGCAGGAGAAACCAACCAGGCAGGCAATCATGAGCCATTCCTATGAACTCCATCATGAAAGATGCTTTATTAGTGTACCCCTTCTGCTCTGAAGTTACACTGGTTATCATTTTAGTTTTTCAAAAATCAAAATGTATACACCTGACAGTTGATGAAAAGATTTCACAGTCCAGTGCTACATGTCCCTAGCATCTGAACCAAAGGAACACTGCATTTATGTCCCTTAAGCTTCCCATGACTCTGCAAGGTGGGTGTCATTAAGCCCGCTGCAGAAAACAAAGCCTACAAAGGCTAGGGCAGGAGAACAGCAGAGCAGGACTCGAGCCAACCTTTTGCCCTAGAAGGGCAGCAGAGCAGAGGCGCAAATTAACCCAGGCACTTATGCAAATCTTGGCTTCCAGGTTCCACTTTTTAAATGGAGCAGCACAAGTGAAGAGCAAGTCTGGGGCTTCTAGAACGCTTTACAACAGCACAAACCCAATGTCCAAAAGCAGAAGAAGCACATCACAGCTTGGATCTAGATGTCCCCCAAAGCCTCGTGCGCTCACAGGCAGGGCTTTCCGGGTGTGCAGATGTAGATGAAGGGTGTGCTGCTAGGAGGATGTGTGGTAGTAAACTAGTCCACTGGTTGGAATCAGCACAGTTCTGAGTGGCACCACCCAAAAGACAGGGAGTCTGGATGGAATATAAGGGGAGAGGGAGGTCAGGCTCGCGGCTCCTGGCCACAGCATGGACTACTTTCCTCTGCGATACAACTTCTGCCATCCCACCCTGCCTTGGAGCCAGCCCACTATAGACTGAAACCACCACAGACTGTGAGCCAAAATAAATCCTTCTTCTTTAAACTCGTGGTGTCAGGTATTTTGTCCCAGCAGTAAGAAAAGTAACTCAGCATGAGGAGACCAAAATGACCAGGCCGTCTCAGCTTCCATTTCAACATTTTCAACTCTTGCACTTCCTGGAGCAAGCCTTCCCCTCTCTGGACTTTCAGGCCAGCAGAGCATAAGGTCACGAGAACAGGAAGCAAAAATTTTGCTAGTGGAACACAAAGGGTAACAGTCAATGGTACTGACATAGGACATTAGGGCGTGGCAAAGCCGCCTGGGGAAGTAGGCGTGACCTGTTAATTACAAGAGCCCAAACACAAGCGCAGAACAGTTTCCAAAGGCCTGCACAAGTTGTGATCTAGTAACCAGCACATGTGTGTAAGTTTACCTGCATGGTTATGGTTATGTAACTGTATCCAGCTATGCGCCTTCACTAAATAACCGGAGTGGAGTCCTCGGGTGTTCTTAGAGGACCCTGAGTCTGAAGCTGTCTGAGTGGATCCCCACAGATGGCCTAGGCCTGATCTCAGCTTGAGGTGTGGAGTTCCAGCACCGCCTCTCGGGCCTGTATGTAGTTCATGTGGGTTCACTCAAGATTTGCACAACATAGGACACAGATGCCAAGAAGAGCTTGCATCAGGGCCTTCCTCACGCAATGCCCCTGCTTTCTCCATGGTGTTCTCACCTTGCTTTTCACTCAGCCCACGCTCATTCTGCAGAGCCAGACTCACCCTCACTCTTCACCCTTACTTTTTCAGGTAACTTTGCCACTGCCTTTTGCTCATTTTCATTCAATTCTCTGTGCAAAACAAGAGGAATCTCGACTCTAACTCCAGAAGAAGAGGTGAGCAACACAGAGTCCAGTAAGGGGGCTGGGCGTGGTGGTACACACCTGTAAACCCAGCACTTGGAGGCTGAAGCAAGAGGACTGCCAGGAATTCAAGGCCAGCTTGGGCTGCATAGCGAGTCCAGGCCAGCCTGAACTACACAGCAAGACCCTGTCTCCAAAAAAAGAAAAACAGAACCCAGTATATTTACTTGGCAAGCCACTTTTAGAACCAGGCTACCCAATAACACCTTGGCATAGCCATCAAGAAAAATCAGGAGCCAGCAGATTCTGCTAACAGTACCATCCCACCCCTACCCCATGGTGTTGGCCTCTTCTAGTATACCTGAGGAAACTAACCCTGGGTTGACCAAGCAGGACAAAGCTGACCCTGCTCAGGACCCACCCTCACCACCCACTTCTGCCTCTAGGCCCGTAACCAGGCTCCAATGCAGAAGCCTCCATGAGGAGGTCCGCTATTCTCCCAAAGAATGAAAGTTTCCTGTTACAAGCAGAGGCCTGATGAGCAAGTGTAAAATGGATTTTATGTGTAGGATAATGGTGGCAAAAACATACACCTGGATCAGGCTGAGTTTGTCGACATGTACCTGGTAAACAGAGATTCTGAACTTAGAGATGCCTGATATCTTGACTTCCTGGCTGCCATGGGTGAGCACTTTTTCCTTGGCCAGGTTCCTCTGCCGTCCTTTTCTACCTGGAGCCAGCGGACTATGCCGGAACCTCTAAAAGCTGGGAGCACAGATGAACCTCCCCTCCTCTAAGCTGTGGGCATGGGGCACTGCGTCACAGAGATAAGGGAAGTGACTGAGGCAGGGGCGTGCCCCGGGGCAGGACGACTGTCCCGCGTGCAGGAGTTAATACCGCTGAGCCCAGAATCTCGCTCCACAAAAGGAGCCTGGAGCTCACCCACCCTCCGGGCCGGGCCAGGCCCCCATGGCTAGTTTGCCTTTCTCTTCAGCTCGGCTCCAGCCCACAGTAGCCAAACCGCCAGGGACATACAGAAATGAGGCCCCCTCGCCCTCAGCTGGCTAGCTCACCCGTGCATCCTCCAGGCCAGGGCAACTCTCCCACCCAAGTGCTGCCCACACCGGCCCTCATGAGGACCTGGCGCTGCTGGGTCACCTGCAGTGGGGCTGCTTGTCCTGCAGGTCAGGTCCCCCATCTTACTGAAAACTGTGACTCTGCAAGGGAGTGGTAGTGAACATCTTAACCTGCAATGTTTCACTACAAGGAAAACCAAACAGTCCAAGGCAGAATTCACCAAATAATTAGCAAGCAGGTGGAGCCAGAGTTGTGGCCAGCCCCAACCCCTCCCAAAACACCTCCCTGCCACAACAGAGGGGCCACAGAGAGCTTCCAGGGATGGCAGAGAGGACAGCACTGAGGATGAGGAGGATGGCAGGGTCAGCAGCAGAGAAAAACAGAGAAACAGGAACTGCAGGATGCAGGGGCAAGAAGGGAGGCTCCACGCTCAGAAGGTATGAGACACAGTGAAGAGGGGCACAGCCAGAAATGCAGTCAGAGGGGTACGGCTGGGACCCAACCTGCCTTCAGGGAGAGAGGAAGAAGTCCAAACTGCTTCCTGCACCCAGGGACACACGCGCAGGAGCCTCTGTGCACCAGGAGCACATGCACCCCTCCCCTCACACACCCCATCAGTCAGTCTCCCCATACAGCACCCTCCTTCCCCCAACTGCTGCCTCAGGCAAGCCCCACCCACAAGGGCTCAGCCAGTCCCTCGCTTGCTGCCCTGTCCACCTCCGGCTGGAACGGGGCTGTTTGTGCAGTCACTGCTCAGCACAGGAGCCCCCCCAGGGGAGACCATGACTGATTCACACACACTTGCATCCCCAGCACCCCGCACCAGGCAGATGCTTAAGAAATGTCTTCCAAATAAATGAATGAGGAAGTCAATGAGCAAATGGCTGAATTAACTGGCAAAACAGTGAATTAATTAATTAGAGTAAGAAATGGCTGCAATCTTGTTAAAACTGCCCACCAACCTTTGAGGAATCCAAGACAGTCTTGTGCAGAGAAGCCGTGGCAGCCCACACATAGGGGAAGCAGGCCACAAACTCACAGGAGACGCAGTGGAGGGCCCCAGTAAATGGCTGTGCGCCCAGGGCAGGCACTCCAACCATTCGACAGGAGGAAAACAGAAGGGCAAGGAATAATGGAGTCCACTGCTGCTGCCCTATCCAGCCCACAGGACAGCCACAGGGCTGGACAGGACAGCACAAGCACACAAGTGGCCAATGGCACACCTCCACTTAATACCATGTCCTCACCTGGGGAGCTGCAGGGAAACACAGATGCCTCTCACGAGTTAAGCTGCAGGGAACACCCCAAGTGAGGGCCACAGCTGGCAGAGGAACCAAAGCCAGACACCCGAAATGCCCAGACTCACAGCAGAACAGCTTCCAAAATGGTTCCTCTAGCAGCAAACGCAAGATGACTATATCTTAAACCATACTGCAAAACCACTGACAGTGATTATTTCCAAGAAAATTAGTGCCATGGGAAAGGACGCGATTTATAAGTAACAATGGACAGATACACAGGGAGACAGGCCGCTTCATCTCAAGCCCACATACCAAGGGACACACAAGCGAGGCTGCCTAAGGAGACAAGACAGCTTGCTCAGCCTGCCAGTGGCTGAGCAGGGGTTCTCAGGGGTCTGCACCTTCCTCCCAGCCCCCGTCTGGCAGCAGAGAGCCGCAAGGACGCCTGATCCAGAGGTTCGGACACACTGAACTCGTAGCCCTGGAGTTGTGACGGCCCCAGGTGCCACCCTGCACATGGCTGAGCCTTCTGATCCTCAGTATCCCATCCATCAGACAAAGGTAGTAACAGTGCCCAGCTCACAGCGGGTATGATGAGGAGGGAGAGAAAAAACGCACATGAGCTAACTCCATACCCCACACACAACTCTCAAATGCTTTTTTTTTTCTTTGTAGTGGTTGGAATTGAACCCAGGGCTTTATTGACGCTAGCAAGCAGTCTAACACTGACCTACAACAGCAACTTTTACGTAAATTTTATTTTGAGACAGTGTCTCATTGAGTTGCCCAGGCTGCCCTCGAACTTATGATACTCCTGCCTGCTGCCTCAGCCTCCTAAGCAGCTGTACACCACCGCATCCAACTAAATGCTTTTTTATTATCTCAGTATTTGTTCAATTTTAAGTGTTAAATGTTTATAACTTTAAATTAAGAATGGTGAATTACCAATAGCACAGCGGCATAGGCCTTTGTGCCCAGAAGTCGGAAGGATAATGCATGAGGCTTGCTGGAGCTCATGAGTTCAAAACCAGCCCAGATAACCAGCAAAACTCCAATCTAAAACTAATATTTTAAAAAGCACAGCAAAGATGAACAAATGGAAATCTGCAAGATATGGCTGTGCTCATCCTGCACCAGCACTTGGAGAAGGGAACAGAGAACACAGTGTGGCTTCCTCAGAAGCGCAGGGCCCCAGGCCTAGGACCTTTCCTGTCTCCCAAGGCAGACACCATGCTGGACCACCCCAGTGCTCCCTGCGCCCTCCAAGCTTGCTCCTTCCTGGTCTGTGAGGCGCCCTCTGGCACCGGCCCCAGTCCCAGTCAAGGTCAAGGCCAAGTGGGGTGGGGCCTCAGTCAGCTCGAGGTGGACTGTCATCCCTAGTCATAGGGGCAGCTTCATCAGGTTCACGGGCCATCCCAGCACCAGACCCACCCCAGCCAAGACTCCATGGACCGCCTCCCTGGTCCTCCTGCACTTCCAGAGCTTCACAGCCGAGAGCCTTCATCACAGCCGTGTGCAAGCGCTCTGAGCCTTTATCACACCCGTGCACGAGCGCCGAGAGCCTTCCTTCAGTGCAGCTGCGCTGCCGCCCCGTCCTCATCTCAGCAGCTCTGCTCTGCACCAGCACCCAGCCTTCACTGCAACCAGTAAAATACCGAGAGGGAGCACCACTGCTATGGTTTGTGTCTGCATGTCCCCAAATCCTCATGCAGTCACTGGATGGCTTCTAGGATTTGTGATTGATGCATGATCCAGTGCTGGGATTACAGGTGGGTAGTTTGCATACAGCGTAAGGGAGAGAAAGAGGCTGCTTGCCGCCATTCCTCTCTTCTTGCGCTTGTTGCTTTGCTGTGTTCCGCTGCCAGGAACTGTAGCCCTCTGCCAAGTGCCACTCTGCCGTACAGCCAGCTGAGCATGGACTGAAACCTCCACAAACCGTAAGCTAAATAAACCTTTCCTTCCTTAATTTTGGGCATCGAGTATTTTGTCCCACCAATGAGAGAATGGTAACCAAGACAATCACCCTCCACAGAAGCATTTTCTTTCCGTGCCAAGGAACTAGAGCAGTCAAGAAAAGTTAAAATGAAAACAAGACTTCTCTGCCTCCCAAAAACTCAGCCATGTTGGCCAAACTAAAGGAAACTCAGAATCTCACTGAAAATAACTACAAATGAAATGCTGCATACTAAAGACCAAAAATGACTTTGCCAAATAGGTGTCATACATGAATATTTGGCTGATGTAATGGAGACAGAGTTTTCAAGCTCAGAAGGCTCAAACCTAGAAAAGTCTGAATGACTCCTGATAGAACTGGCACATACAGGGAAATTCATGTCTTATTAACACAATGGACACTTTACGGGGGAAATAACATGAATAAATGGAAGAAAGAGAGTTTTCTGGTGCCATATTTAATAGTCTGATCTAGGTCATTACAGAAAAGGGACAAGCGGGCAAAGCCAGTGCTCTGCGCTCAGAAAGGCCGTGGGGGCCAGCGGGGAGATGAATGGTGACCCGACGGGCAGGGACAGCCAATGAATCAGCCGGCAGGCAGCTCAGACACAAAGGAGCCCATCTATAATGGGGAAGAGCACACGCAGCAGCGAGATAAACTGCAAACTGGTAAGGGTCCAGAGAGGTGGGGACTGGCGGGAAGGACCGAAGCAAGGAAAGACAGGTGCTAAGACTAAATCCTACCAGGGAAATTTTGGTTTGCGAGGATGAAGAAAGATGTTCCGGTAAACTGGATGGTAGGTGGTCGTTCCTAAATCTGCCAAGTACTATGATAAGACATAGTTAATGAAGTCATCCCAAGGCTCGAGTTACCAGCTGCACCTTTTTATTCAAACATGGTGAACCTTCTGCCAATTCCCTGAAAACCATTTCTTAATGGACTCCAAGATGCGCTGGCCACTGTACAGGCAGCAAGCATGTGGCCCTGAGCAGAGGTGGGGGCCCTTGGCTGAGTGGGGATAGGGCTGAGGAGGCTCCAGGGCCAAGCGTCCCCCAAGTAGGGAGCGATGGGAGCCTCGGGGTCTGCACACTTCAAATGCCAGCCTCCCGTTTGGCCATGTGTGATCCTCATGATTCATGAACAATTCCCATGTCTATTCACTGCCACAAGCTAGCTCCAAATAGCCTCATTAGATGTGAGCCTGCTGTGACCACAGGGTGTGCAGAGAAGAAAGGGCTGGTGCCAGGGAGAGAGCGGGCAGGAGGAGGCAGCGGCAGGGGAGCCACAGCTTCCACCAGACCCAGAAATGGCACAGGGAGTTCCAAGCAGCTACAGTTCAGAGCACAGCTAATTCACTGCTGCTGAATTTCAAAGTGTCACCCACACATTGTCACTTCCAGCCCTGCAGCAGGATTATCACAAAGGAAGAGAGGCCTGATTAACCTCCCCAAAGCACACTTCTGATCATCCCACTCCCCTCCCCAAAGGCTCATGGCTCCCAACTACCCACAGAACAAAGCCCAGTGTCAAAGACTCTCAGACCCTGGCTATCATCTGCGCCAATTCCTCACTTTTACTGACAGGTAAACTGAGGCAAACGGTTGCAAGATGGCCTGAGGCTGGCAGAGGCAGGGCTGGTCCAGGACCTCGGCACCTCCTTGCCACCTCCTGGGCTTTTCTCATAGCGCCACGGCCGCTGCAACCCAGACGCATGGCCTGGGGCCAGCCCTCTTGAGATGCCGCCTGCTAGTAGCTGCCACCACGTCCTCCACAGAGCTGTTACTCCTGCAAGACAGCAGAGGGAGACCAGCATGCCTCAAGCCACCCTGAGCAGCCTGGGCCTTCCGTGCACCCCTAAGAGCCAAGGGGCACTGCACACGTCAAGCTCGCCAGGGCTGCCATACTGAGGCTGCCAGCTGCTGCCTTCCACTCCCTCTGCAGTCTCCAGGCCTCCCTCCACGCCCCCTACTGGAGTCATGTGTGGAACACGGCACACCCACAAACCGCAGTCCTCAGGAGCCTGCACTGTACCCTCACACACACCCTCCCGGCCAGGCCAGGCACCGGGCGAGCGCCCACTCAGATGCCAACAATGACCGAGCCGGGTGTGCAGCTCCTTTCTGCTCCACGCACCTGGCCTTCCTGACCAGGGCCGGGCACTGAGGCCTTTCCAGGTGGCCTAGCTATTACCCAGTCTGGACCTGGCCAACATGAGCTCACTGAACACAGAAGGCTCGCTGCCCACCCACCCACAGGAGCCAGTGGTGTGTGAAGGACTAGACTCTGACACACAGCCTGGCCTCTACCAACCACGCTGCCCACCACAAGCCACCAAAGTTGCACACAGGGCAAAGCATAGTCTGTAGCCTAGCGCCCCCTCCACCTCGACAATAGCTTTAGGTTAAAAGTCTCCCTTCCTAAAAAGCTGGCCCTCAGGGCCACAGGACAGCCAAGGAGCCGCAGGAGGTAGTTCCAGGGGTGCCACAGAACACAGCAGTGAATGAGCAAGCAGCCCAGGATGTCTGTCACCTGGGATTCCCACAGGACACAGCAGTCTCACCCAGCAAGCACCCTCACACACACTCAGGACAGCAGGGTTCATACACTCAGGACAGCAGGGTTCATCAGGGAAGGAAACTGGACAAGGTGCCACGGTCTGTTCCTGAAAAGTCCCCCAGGCTTGTGTGTTAAAGCCCCGTCCCCAGCGCAGGAATGCTGGCAGGGCTTATGGGACCCAGCTAGATCACAACAGAACTGACCTCATCAGCTGAGTAAGCCACTGATGGGCTCACAATATGAAGGGCCGCTGGGTGGAGATGGGAATTTCAGGGTGGTCCTTCGTAGAAGGGAGTGAGTCATGGGGTATCTCCGGCTCCTCCCCTTCTTCTATTTCTGGCCAGCTGGAGGTGAACAGCTCTCCACTCCACCCTTCCACCGTGGTATTTGTGCCTTGAGGGCCAGCTGACCATGGACTAAGTCCTCTGAAACCACAAGCCAGAATGACCTTTCCCTCTTTGAAGTCGTTCTCCATGGGTATCTGTTGTAGCAACAGAAACCTAACATAAGACCTAAGGAAAGCGCATGGCGGCCCCAAAGCGAAGACGGGCCAGGCCATACATGAACTGAGGGATGTTGTTAAGCTGAAGGATGCCATAAAAGATCCTTTGTTTTAAAGAAATCATTCCATTCCGAAGGGTTGACTACTCTGCTGGGGAAAAGACTGTGAGCGTGTAGTCACCACAATGCCCCATCCTCACAGCCTACGTGGCCCTGTCCAGCACAGGCACTCTTGCTTCCAGGATGCCCTGACACAGGGGTGCTGCTATCTCGGGAAGCCTGGAAGAGCCCTGTTCACACACAGAACACAATAGCCTAACAAGGGGCTGGAGGTACAGCTCAGTGGGCTAAGTGCTTGCCGCTGAGCACTAGGGCCCTGAGTTCGATCCCCGGTCCCGGAAAAAAAAAAAAGAAAAAAAAAAGGGGAACCATCGGACAATAGCCTAACAAGGTGGCACTGTGCTACAGATGCCATCTGAAGACCAGGCCAAGGTCACTCTCAACTTTGTTTAGTATCTGAAAGGAGTTACTGGGTGGCACCTCATACCCACCACAATGACCAAGTGGACAAGCTATTTCCTAAACCCTCCCAGAACACTGGCATACTGGACCCCCTAAGTCCCGAGTCCTGGGCAGGAGATGACCTGCCAGGGTAGGGACCCCACGTCAAAGACTCGGCTACTTCTGCCTGAGGGAGTGAAGTCCAGCACCTACCTCGCACGGTTCCAAGCACCCCTGGTTCAAAGCACTCAGGCACACACAGACAGGTGCTACAGAAATGCACCTCCAGCAGGGTCGGCTCGCTGGAAGCTCAATCACCTCCTCGCCAGGAGAAAGGGCCTCCCAGCATGGGCACATGTTCTGTTTCCACACCACATAATCGTGTGGCTCACACTTACCTTGTTTTGGTGGTGCGAGTCATAAGCACCTCAGCCACCTCGTGGCACCCACACCGGGGAGAGACAACAAATGGGACATGTCTGTACCGCATTTTGCAAGCGGTAATAGACTGGTAACTGAGGAATATGCAACCATGGGGCACCCTGAAGAGCAGGGGCCGCTGGAGGGCAGCAGGAAGGGTTCTCTCTCTCCACTTGACTGTGAGAATAAGTCCCCAATTACATAATTACTCTTGCAAAAAAAACCTCCTCTGATGGCTGACCCTGTGCCAGCACCTCTGCACCAAGGTCACACAGAACTGCGGCTCACTGTGTGTTATGTGAGTTCTACCTTGAGTTTTCTAAAAGGATGCTCCACCTGGGCACGTGAAGACCTGTGTGCCGCTCTTGGACTCATGCGTAAATCCAGGGGGGCCTGGTATGCTGAGTCCCCCGTCCTCAGGCGCTCTCAGATTAGGTGTGCATTTCTTGGGAGAAAAAGAGCACAGTGCGCTAACAGGTTCCATTTGTAGTTTTAAAAGGATGGGGAGGAGTGGGGATAGACTGACACACCTACGCTTATTTACTGGAATAGGGGAAGAACGCTGCTGAAAGGGTCCAAGAAATACCACGGCTGCTGCTAGAACATGGAGGAAAAGAGACCTGTCTCCGCATAAACCCTGAGGGAGGATGTCAGTCCTTCACATTCTGTGTTACAATGTAGCATTTTCGATTAAAAAATTAATAAATAAAAATAAACACCGCCAGTGCCCAGACCTGTGAAAGCCTTGAGAATTCCTAGCTTCCTCCTCCCTACCTCACCCCCCCCCCCCCCCCCCCCCCCCCCCCCCCCCCCCGCCCCAGACATCAGTGAAAGACAACCCAGTCGATAGAGTTCTGGCTCCGTATTTTGAATACTGCTGAACATGTCTGGGTCTGGATTAAGCATATAAATTAAATGTTGATTTAGACAGATATAGAATTGGAATAACAATTTTAAGAGAAAGATCATTTTCAAAAACATTATACAGCCATTACAGATGATGGTTAGGAAGACAGCAGCAACGTGGGAAAGGCTTATCACACAGTATCAACTGGGAGGAAAGAAGAACAAGTCACATCATCACTCCCATCACCTCTGGAAAATTCAGGGTGAGAGAGGACCACATGGAGAAGGCAGTAAGGGTGTACAGCTGCTCAGGCTGCCCTGTGTGCGGGCACCATGCCTGCTGCCTGTCACACCTCCAGAGCAATATGCTACAAGTACCACCACCCACCTGACAGGTAACAAAACTCAGCACAAAGCAAGTTTTAAACAACGGGAATACTGCCCAGGTCCCTTTGCTGCTAGTGGGCAAAGTGTGACCAAGACCTGAGTGGGCCCCATCCCAAAGTCTGTTTCCCACACTGCCCTGTCCCCCAAGATGCCAAGAATGAGGGTGGCAGGAAGCCTGCAAGTGACGACCTCCTGCTTTCCTTCACTGTGTTATTTTTACTTCTAGAACCTAAAGCAATTACATGGTTATCTCTTACATTAAAGGGCAGGTTTAAAAAGACATTCTAACTGCTGCAGGCTGAACTGTGTTCCTTGAAACTCAAAGAAGCCCTAAACCTGAGTGTGACTGTAGTATCTGTAGATAAGGCTCATGAAGTAATTGAGGTTAAGTGAGGTCATGATGCTGGGTCCCCCATCTGACAGAATTAGTACCCTGGAAACATCACAAAGTTCTGCATGTGTGTGTGTGCGCACACCCACCCCTGCCTCACATGCATAAGAAAGACCATGGGGGGAGGGCATGGAAGAAGTGATACCCACAAACCAGAAGGAGAGCACTCACCAGCTCCTGGGCCTTGGACTGCCAGCCTCTGAAACTAAGCACCCAGTCTGTGACACTGCCACGGTGGCCCAAGCAGACTACTACACAAGCCCATTTTTAGACTATTCTACCCTAAGAAAAATTATATTCTGTTTCTAAGTATTTGAGGCACATTTGAACTCCTTCCTTCCGTGACCAGTTTGAACACAGCCCAGGACTTCACAGCTCCAGACTCCATAACAACCTCCAAAGCACTGGCTCAGACCCAACACCAAAGCCTCACCTGGGCCCAGCACACCCCACACCATAAACTCGAGGCAGATGCAGTCTTCACCTTCCCACACAAAACCCGGTTTCATCCTCTTTTAACTCATTAACTGCTTCGAAATTGAGCTCCCTACATTACATCCGGTGACCACAGCAAAGGAATTCATTCCCAGCCTCTACCCCCTGCTGTTTTCTTATTTTGCTCATCTCTGACTTAACCCTGTGGCCAGTTTCTAAAATTGAAATTTTCATGTCCTAGAAATGTAAGCAAAGCGGTGGCAGCATAAGGAATCCTGGATTAAGCCAAAACTACCTGCTACTTGTTGGCTTCTAATTTTGAGCAGCTCCCCTCGGCTTCTGTGAGCCTCAGTTTCCTCACCTGAAAAATGAGGCTCATGGGGCTCTTGCAATCCTCCTCACTGTGTGGGGCCATGCTGAACAAACGAGGCAGTGGCAGGAAGGTTTGGTAAACACCCTGAGTCAGCACACCTGCAGAAGGCAGGAAGGCACAGCGCCGTGGCCAGGCAGGGCCAGGCTGTCACCAAGCAGAATTATTTCATCACGCATGCACGCACGCACACGCACACACACACACACACACACACACACACACACAGATACCCCCCCCCCCCCCCGCTAATATTCGTGAACACAAAACCCACAGTGCCTCAGACGATCCTCCCAGTGAGATGGCACTGGGCCTCGGAGGGCGGCAGCCAGAACATGACACCTGTCTGCACCTGATGGCAGCCCTCTGCTGGGCCCTCTGTGATCCCAACAACCCCTGTGGGAGAGGCAGTCAGGTAAATGCCAAGTGAGGGGACGGCATCACAGCACGACTACTTGTGGGGCTCCTGAAAGGGAAGTGCTGAGTAGAAACAGGCCAAGTTGGTTGCTGTCGTGGGGAAGCAGGATGCCATGCATTCCTGCAGCACAGTGCCAATGGCCAGACGCTGTCCTTCATACCCTCCTTCCATGGGGCAGGGGCCAGCCAGGCCTGGCTCAGCCTTCAAGCAGCCACCCGACTGCTGCAGCCCCACAGCTCACAGGTCTGCCTGCCGCAATGAAGGCCCCACCATCAGGCAGCTCGGAGTGGGACTGGGCTGCAAGGCCAAGCAGGCACCCAGGGCCGGGGGCCCCACCACCACGCATGGCACTGGGTCCTTCCTCCTGGCAGGGCCTGGTACAGAGTTCCTGCAGGTCCCCAAAGGTCAGCAAAATCCAAAAGCAGCCCAGCTGCTTCCTTCTCCTCCATCTTTTGCTTCTCATCCTTACCATAATCAATTCCCCTTCCTACTGTGAGGCCTTGGAGCCCCCGGAGCCAGCAGCATGAGAAGGCACTGAGACAAGGAACCTGGCTAGCCCTGGATTGAACAGCTGTGAGGAGCAAAGCCCCACACCGAGCAGGGCTCTGGCTTCTGAACAGACAGCGACTGAAACAAAAAGCACAGGGACAAGAGTGGCAGCAGGCACAGACAGCATGGCGCCCCAGGGCCTGGCTGGGTCCTTCTCGCTGTGCTCTCCCCCAGCCATCCATCAGCACCTTGTTCCCCAGCCCTTTGGAGAGAAAAGTCACTTCCCCCTCAAGGTGATGGCGATACAAACATACTCATCAAGGCTCAGCCAGGAGGAAGAGCCAGGCAGAATGACGAGGAGCAGGGGCCATCCTCTGGCAAGTAGATGGTGCAGGGGCTACCACATGGGCCACCAGAAAAGCTGTCCCATGACAGAGCAGGGACAGGGACATTCGGGAAACTGCCACAGTGGCAGCTTACTAGAAGGCCGACGCACTGCAGTGGCTCCCATGCAGTGACTATCCCAGCAGGGCGAACCACTGTTCATCAGTAAATAGACTGACAGTGCTACCAGACTGCTGAGGACTGAATGAAATACTGGAAGCCCTCAGAAAAGGACCTGCCACAGAGTGAACACAACAGAAGTCTGTACCACAGTCATCACCACAGCCATGATCACCACCACCACCACCACCATCCTCACCACCATCATTTAATCAACATCATCACTACCATCACCGACGACAACACTATCATCAGTACCACCATTTCCTCTCCATCACCACCATCGCCACCATCACCATCACCACCATCACCACCACCATCACCACCACCACCATCACCACCACCACCACCACCACCA
>PVLD010025524.1:0-23605 GCA_004027595.1 Dinomys branickii
TTATGTAATGCAATATCCAGTGGTGGCCCCCTACTATTTTCTCTGTAATTTGGTGTTTCCTTTATTGTTTTTGTGTTAACAAATGCAAAGACACTATGTAATGCAGCATCCAGTGATGGTTCCCTACTGTCTCCTCTGTAATTCGGTATTTCCTTTATTGATTTTGTTATAATGAATACGAAGATAACATTATGTTATACAGCATTCAGTGCCAATTCCCTACTATCTTCTCTATAACTTGGTATTTTCTGTATTGTTTCTGTGTCATTCTGTGTTCTTTTGTCTTAAAAATAAAATTAAAAAAATAAGAAATAAAATAAAATAACTAAAAGGTAATCCAATAGAAAAATGATAAGATGTTGAACAGAAAATTCTAGTTAAGAAATACAAATGAATGCAAGGAATATGAAAACAGTTTAACTTCATTAGAAGCCAGTAATTAAAAAGTAATAGAAATAAAGGAAGAAGGAATGGAAAAGAAGAGAGGTGAAGGAGAGAGTGAGAGAAAATGTCATTCCATAGCCATGACATTGATACTACACTATTGGAATTTACAAAGCTACGTGATGCATAAAATGCTGTAGACTGGAATACATAAAACCTACACTTCTGCTGCTTACAATTATCTTGGATAAACTATTTCACATGTTCAGAAAGATATATAAATTGATCTTCTTAGCAGCATCATTTTTATCATTACCAGATAATACATTAATTTAAAAATATTCATTTATGAAATACAGGGAACTATTGCTGAAGAAATCATACAAATATGTGATCCTAAGAGAAAGAAGGAAGTACAGAAGGACATGCCTGTTAAAGGTCAGATAATGGCAAAATTAAACCAAGTATTGTTATGGAATATGTAAGTAAAAGCAGCACTACACTAATGAAAAACAAGTTCATGATTATTTCAACCCATCATTTTTAAATATTTTCCTAGGGAGGACTTATAGGAAAACTTTCGTGCTACCCTTTCACTTCCTTTTTTTGTTATCTTCCATCTGGCACCTTGATAAATTTCATCACTAAACTGTGTTGATTACACTTTCTGTGCATCTTTGGAATCAGTGCACTTCTCCTCCTCTTTGCTGTTCCCACTCTAATACAGATAACCACATTACTTTCCTGAGCAATTTAAGCACCTTCTAAACATGTGTTCCTATCTCTATTTTTACTCACATCCTGTCCATCCGCGCCACCCAGTGTGATTACAAATGGCCTGGAATTCAAATCTGATCCTACTATTCTCATAATGAATTCTCATCACTCGAAGGATAAATACACATCCTTACCTTGGTTAACAAATTTCTGAACGATTTGACCCTTTTTTTCTGTGTTCTTATCTCTCAAGATCCTCTTATCTCTTTCTTGCAACTTTTGCCTTTTTTTCTTTCTCATTCAGATATTCACATTTCAAACTCTTCTCACCTAACTTATGCTTCTCTGCCTTCCCTGCTTCCAAGTAGCTGTGACTTCCTCCACAAAATCTTCCCTAAATCAACATAGCTAATTTTAGTGCCTATTAAATAAATGCATGTCCATCATAAACTATACTTCTCATGTTAGAAACTTCTCAAATTGCATTTTCAGAGTTCTTCAAAATATTGTGAGATTTATGAGCACAGTAATGATTATACTTGATATAATATTGAAAACCCAGTGTTTTCATTGTGACTAACACTTAAAAAGCTAGTCTGAATGAAGAAAATTTCATTGTTTAGGCAGGAACAATTGCTATGACTTTAACTGTTCCAAAAAAATGTGATCTGGTATAGATTTCATAACTTCTTTGGGCCCAATATCCTGATTTGCACTGTAGAATATTTACAATTTTCATGGGTAATAAACTTCATTTAGTGAACTCCATCAGGTAGCTCTCATTTTGTGTGACTCTACAACTTCTAGTTTTGGTGTTACCATAGGTGAAGATGTAAAAGCCATGGTGGTAATGAATAGTCTTTAAAATCTTCAAAAATAACTATTGAGAACAAATCCATTACAACTTTTATTGAGCAAGCTGTGAGATTTGATCCTTGATCACAAAAATTCTCATATTTGGATTTTTAATTATCTTCTAAATATTTGACCTCTGTACATGTGGTTCCTTATCCACCATGTATGTCACAGGTAAGATATCTGATTCAAAGTGTTTTGTGCAATACTTATTGTTGCCCACTGTAAGTTCTTTACTCATGATAGTTCTTCTAATTAATAAAATTTATTTCTTATTCTTTATAAATTGCTCCTACATATCTTTTGGATTTTAATTTTAATGTCACTTTTCCATATTGCATACAAAGTCAGACATTTTTGCTAAAGACTTGGATAACAGCATCAACTTCATGTACCACATGCACAGTTTATCAAATCATCTTTGTGGATATTTCTTTACAGTTTAAAGTTCTCTTTTCTGCACCAGACATATACTTCACTAGAACTACTTCATCCTGTTCTCAGTTGCATCTTCATTACCCTCCAAATTACCAGACATATTATAAGTTCTTAGTGTATGTTTGTTGAAAGAATTAAGTGAAGAAAAAAGTAAATATATACATATATTTTATGTGTATATATATTCAGACATTCTAAGAGAATGAGAATGACTATATTGAAACAGATAGGATTTTACTTATAAATGTCCTGGTGAAATATTAGGCACATATCCAAAACGCTAAGTACATCTAGTTATAAATGGATAGTGATAGAAAATTCTGGAACTGAGAGTGTGGATATAGTCTTATAAGAAATGTCAGACCCATGCAGGAAAGTTCATGTAAGGACTCTGGCCAAAAGATGGTCAGAAATGCAGAAACTGTTGGGAATGTTAAAGTAAATGCCAATGAAAAGAACTATTACTCAGAACTGACAAGTAAGCAGAGCTATGATACGCCCAGCTATGGCACAAGGCTCTACCGTCTCCCTCACATTGTCATCATAGATCAGTTCTCAGGAACTCCAACTGACTAATTTTTAGGTAACTGTTTTCCTATTTGATTTCTTTTCCTTGCTCTCCATTTTGCACATGTTTGAATTTGCTATTTAAATATATTATTTTAAAACGTGAAAAAAGATATAAAGAAGATATTGAAATATGTACACAAGGCTTGGATAATGTACATATAGTATGAATTCTCTTTGTGACTTGATTTCCTGATAGTAAATGATAGCATTGAGGACAAGGAATAGATCCTGTGCTTGAGACTCTTTCATGTCATTTCATCTACCAAAAAACTCTTATTTTGCAGGTAAAGAAAGTAAGGCCCATAATGTCTTGGTGATCTATACATATAACTTTTACCATAGCTAAACAGATATATGGTATTTTCATGGGGAGATAATAATCTTGAAACTAACAATTTTTCCCCTGTAATAAATTTCTCGTATATTTGATTTTTCCTGGTATAATACCTTGAAAAAAGAAAATAAATTCTAAATTTCCCTCCCCTTACAAAGAATGAGAAGATATTAATGTAATATAGAAATTAATTTGGTAAACCAGCAGAATACATCTTTTCTTGGGGATAGAGTTTAAGGAGGGTATAATAGTATTTTTCAAATTTTAAAGCTGTATTTTTTCAAGCAAAATCTTGCACAAAAATATATAGTAACAGATAAAAGAAGAGCTACCCTGGCAGAATTGGAGGTGAAGGAGCGTCTTGGATCACAAAATCCCTTCTATCCTAGCAGTGATGCCTTGGGGCATCTCTAGAAAAGCCAGGGCCCTGAGAACACAGGGGTGACTATTTGTGTATTCTGAGTGCCTGAGGGTAAAGAGAAGATAAGGCCCGTGGGTAGTGAAGGTTGGCAATCTAAGGAGAAGTGAAATATAGCCTGATACTTCCCATCTTTAAAATGTGGTTAAACCTTATTTAAAACGTCATACTTCCATCATATGTTATTATTTTCTTCACACTCCTCCCAGGTATGGGCAGTTACGGCCTTCAAAGTAACATTCATTATAATTATTATTGTTATTATTTATAATTCATCGTTAGAAAGCTCTTAAAACTTGGTTTTAATTTGGAAAAGGCTACAATATTTATACTACTTTTGATGAGATTTAGTTTCTTTTATGTTCTGTTGCAGATGTGCTTATGCTTTGTCTATATGTACTTGTTACAATTCTACTAAAGCCTATTTTATCCTTTTAGAAGCACTTGTAATCATTCCTCAGTCCATAGGTGAGGCAAAACCAGAATCCCTTTTGAGTTCACACCTTTAAGAGAAGCTCTCAAACAATAGTGGGTGGGATTAGAATTGAATTTCTAAGTTTCCTTATCTCTCACATGAGATGTCTTTGAGACACAGGCTTCCCAGTGTACCAGAATTCCCAATTGAAATCATACCTGGATTGCCAACAGGAGTAGCTCATTCATTCTTGACTTCCTTTCCTAATGTATGCTAGCTACGTCTACATTTGTCAATAGGTGATCCTAGGTTCATGGCCCAAATAAACCACTTTACTCAAATCCCTGTGATACGGTAAGTGTGTTCTAGAAGGATCTCAGCCTATTATATTCACACTCCAAAGCCTGCAGAAGCTTCCTGAACAACTCTTCAATCTTTAACGTCAGTTAATTCTTGTATCTTTTACTTAAACCTTCATATGACAGAAATGAAGGCAGTAAAATTTTACCATTAGAATGTCATTCTTTTCATTCTCAGACCACGGATATGTCTAAAAGTCTTGGTATTCTCTTTCCATTCAGGGACTTAATTGTGTTAGAACAAATATAGTTTTAAATGAAAGCCTTCTTAATTATCTGGTAAGTACTTTCTCTGGTAGGTCATTCAGATTGAAACACTAATATTGATTATTGAAAAGCTAGCATTTTGTAATTATTTCCGGGTGAGTTATATTTATGTAGCCATGTAAGTAACATGGTGTCCGAATTCTTACGTAGATCTTTGCCATGAACAGTGAAAAATACAGCTATGAAATTTCAGAACACCATCCTTATAATCAAAAACATTTATAAACTATGATAAATGTGGTATTACTACGGAAAAATATCTCCTAGATTAAGCATAGCACTAATGACAATCACAAACATGCAAAGAAAATTATTTTTCACTTATGTATAAAAACATAAAAGTTGTATATATATTAATGAAGGACCGTGTAAAGTTTGATACGTGCACATGTTGTGTGAAGCTTAAATCAGTTAAAATATATTCATCTTCTCAAATGTTAATCATTTTTGTTTTGAAAGCGCTCATAATTTGTTACTCTAGCTTTCTGTAATACACAGTACATACTATAATCTACATTCACTTTACTTGCAGTAGTGCCCCAGAGCTTGCTTGTATCCAACAGTAATTAAAACTTACTAACATTTTGTGGCCCCTGCCATCCCACCTATTTTTGCTGGTCTCTGGCAAACATCATTCCACTCTTAACTTCTATAGGAAGAACACAATATGTTGATACCAATTATAAGCAACTTGCTGTACAATAATCTCTTGAAATTATCCCTACAGGTCTTTTAATTGTGCTGAATTGTGTACTAGTGAGAAAGAAAATGATTATTGTCTAATGTCCATGAATAGGCAAATCACATAAGATACAATATCATAATGTACTTTCCCCATGAATATTATGCACAAAATAAAAAATATCAACTAAACGGATGGTAAATATGTACACATGCTGATTTAGAAAGCACTCCACTATATAGTTAAAGAAAGAAGCTGCAAGATAATACATAAATTTAGCTAGCGTTTATGTAAATAAGCTGCAAAAGAACCCTGGATTGTACTGAGACATGCAAATACAGTAAAACGCTGGGTTGTAACTTGTTCTGCAAGTTTGCTGTAAGATCTGCAAACATTTCTAAGACATTTTAGCTTGATAAATGAGTAATGTCTTACAAAACAGTTAGCACATGATGACAAATATCACATGATCACAATGAAGCTGTCTCTTTCTCCCCAAGGGCTTGTGGGTGATCATCTCCCAACAGCAAGAGGTTGTGAAGGAGATCTTGTCTGCAAAGGAGGAGGAGAAAATTGTGGAGGGATCCCTCACTTCAAATGAGTTTAGGGAGACACGTAAAATGTGGGAAACTGCAAAATTTTGTGGAAAAGCACCATTACATAAAACTATAGCAGTGAGAGTGATGAATCTGTGTAATGACAGTGCAATGTCACATTTCTGAAAAATCCTCAAAAAAAAGGCAAAGGCCAGGCCAGTGTCATTAGATGAGTTCCTTATTAAAGTTGCATAGAAAGAAAAAGACTCCACTGAGTCAAAAGATAGCAGTGAGTCTATCGGTGACAGTGAAAGTTGTCTTACATAATAACACTCCTCTCTCTTGTGTCCCTTACACCAGCCACAAAGGTTTTCAAAGGTCAGTACAGGTTAACTCGTGCTTCTTTACATTTAGTACATTTTTATTATTTTGTATTACATTACAGTACTGTAGTCATTTTATATGAATATTTTTGGGTTTTGGAATGAATCATCTAAGTTTCCATTATGTCTAATGAGGAAATTTGCTTTAATATAAATCCTTTGGACTTCAAGCATATTTCCAGAATGAATTATATTCACAAATGCAGGTTTTGCCCTATGTAGAAATTATCTACGGACATACCATCTAGAAAGAAAAAAACATTGAATTTAGATCTTTCAATATATTTGAAATGGGGTCAATTTCTTTATAATTTCTGGGATTAAGATGTAGAATCCATTTTCCTGCTCATTTTGGAATTAAGTATAAAAATATAGTGACACTAAATAATTCCCGTTTACCTCTCCAAATAAAATGCAAATCTTGATCTTGCACAGTGAAATAGCAAATGGTCCATTGCAGATTTCATAACTTCAGCATAAAAATCAAGACTTCTATACGGAAGCTTACACATTACAGAGGGCAATGAAAAGGAAAATGCAGAGCTGAGTATGATTAAACCTTGGGTGAATACCAAAACACGTACACTGTTAGACAGGAAACAATGAAGAGAAATGTCTAAACCTTCCTCTCCTTCATGTATAATGACTATAATAAATCTAGATTTCACTGAGGAAATGTTACATAAAATTTGGGAAGAATGTTCAAGGATCATGTGGGTCTGTATTATGAACACAAAAGGGGAACTGACTTTTAAATAATCTTATAGATTATATCAGAAAGGAACGATTGTAACAAAGTGATTGAGAAATAGTAAGACAGCAGCAACTGGAGTCTTTTACTGAAATTGAGTCTCACAGACTGGTAAGTCTTTTAAAAGAAACTTATAAAGCTAAATGCATTTTAAATCTAATACATATGGAAAGCTGAGTTATTTCTCTTCCCACAAAATATGTTACTTTATTTAATTAACATTAACTTATGGATGGTGTCTTCTATACAGAGTTATATGAACACACACATGGAAAGATTGAGAGAAAAAGAGATTTCGCTAAGTGAGATATTACTGCTCTGCAGTAATACAAGCTAAGTCTTGAGACTTAGGCTTTCCAAGATCAGAAATAGACAATTAGGGGCCGATGACATAACTGGTTGGTAGAACACCTACCTAGCATGCACAAAGTTCTGGGTTCAAGCCCCCAAATACCCAAAAATAAATGAAGAAGAAGTAGGCAGTGAGGAAGAATATTAAATTACCCTCAGCGATTAGGAATTCAAAAGTTTAAACAATGACCTGAAAAGAAGTCAGTCCCCCTGACTCAACCCAGGGCTGATGCCATCAATTCCAGAAACTAGTTGTTTGCTTTGGGCAAGGAAGAAGAAAAAAGACAGGAAAATCGACAAATGCAACTACTTTAAAATTAACATTCTAAAGATGCCCTAAAATTTTAAGAGACAGTTAATCCTGTGGAAAGTTATTTGAACACATTATAATAAACATGATATCACAACTTGGAATATATTTTTTAAAAGCCTCTGAAAAAAATATGACTTGGGAAAACAGCTCTAAGAGAAAATGAGACATTGGATTGCAAAAGATATTTCACAGAAGGTGAAACCCCAATGTCCTGTCAATATATTGAAAGTTTGAACTCCACAAATGACCAGGTACTGAAGCAGAAACATCCTTTTGGCTGTCGTTACCCTTTCTGAACTACTTATCTTCCTCTAAAACTCCAGATCTTCTGAAACTTATGCCGTGAGTCTTCATTTACTGACCTCTCCTCACATGCTCGTCTGCCAGCCATCTAGGCCACTTACTTGTCTATGCTCAGCACCTAGCTTACTCCCTTCCTTTCTGTCTGTTCCTGTGTCATCATACAGTACTTGGGTAATCCAACATATGTAGGGATGAGCTCTTCAATATTCTATCTTCTCAGTTCCCGAACATCCTGCTGCAATTGTTACTTCCGTCAATCTCAACCCCTGTCAACCTCAACCATTGACTCTCATGCTTTTATTGCTACTAATAATTGCACACGCTAGAACTTCTGCTATAATCACTTCACACTCTCAACAACACCTCCTATGCCCAGTTTATATAGACTACAATTTTATGCCCTATAACTTGTAAACCCCAATGAGACCTCTAACAATTTTGTCTGTAATGTTTTTATTATTACATATTAGGTGGAATCTTTCATATACTCGCTTCCTTCAGTATCTAACTTGGATTTTGTACTTAATAAATTTAGTCAATCATTTCAGTTCCATTGCTCACTCTTCCTTCTGTTGTACACAAGTAGTAAAGGTATGATCCCATCTGTAACCAGATGTTATTCTACTCAACAGTTTTCTCCTAAGTTGAAGAATGCTGAATGGATAATAATACAGCTTTATGTAATATATTTCCTTTTAAATTAACAACTATTACTATAAAATTATATGGCCACTTGGTCAGAATTTTCGCATTACTCCCTTTGAATAGTTATTTCTCCACTTTCCTAGGAGATTATTTTACAAAGTATCCTTTTCCTCCAAAACCTGGATATCGTTTCCCTCTAAAACTTTATTGAAACAAAGAAATTTATAGAAAACTGCTGGTGTTCATATCTCACCAACAATTTTATCAAATCATCTGCATCTGCATGTGTATTCTATGCCTCCACTCGTGTTGCAAATGAAAGAAATTGTGTGCATCAAAGGCCAGCTGTTTGGAGACTGCCCTCTCTTGGCACGTCAAGGCTTAGTTTTTGAGGTTACCACATTTTCTCTCTGTTACATCATCGATACATCTCATTTTATTGCTACTTTCCCATCAGCATACAAATGCATTCTTCTCAAAGGAACATTTCATAATTAATTACAAATTTAGAACAGCTTTATTTTCTTTAATGGAAAAATAAAATACATTTATGCAAACTATGAAATACAAGTTTTAAAACTTGTGACCATTGCCAATAGAAATGTCAGAAATGCTTGTATGTATACATACATATATGCATGTATGTATAGACACATATGCTCAAGTTTTTGTACATATTTAACATTGTGTGTACTTGTGCATAAAATTTCTGGAGTTATATGCTCTTTTCCCATTGATATTTACCTTAGGATTGAAGGTAAGCTTTGGTTAATGATGTCACATTTTAAATTTGTATTCTGTATTCCTTTGTATTATTTTCAGAGATACAATTTGTTAAGCCTCATCTGGAAGTAAGGTAAGTAACAATTAGGAGTGAAACAGATATTTCAATTGCATATTAAAGTTGCTATTATTGCAATGGTAAGCTAGGCTTCAGAAGAAATGGAAGGGATATGGATATTTATTGAATAACCACTACCTCTTGTATTGAACTTTCACGTATCATTTTTATTCATTTAATTGTTATGTGTAGGGCTGGGGATATAGCTCAGTGGAATAAGCGCTTGCCTAGCAAGCGCAGAGTCCTGAGTTCGATCCCCAGTACCACACACAAAAAAAATTGTTATGTGTAACAAGTAATGGAATGCTTTTGATAGAAAGGATATAAATGGTTCACACATCTGATTTATAAAAGGTGATGGTGAGTTCTGTGTTTAAATTCTGTCTTTTAAAGCTTTGGTCCCTTCTTTATAGTGAATTCAAGTGGGAAATAAATAGTGGGCTCATCCTAATTATTTTACAGGAGAAACCTAAAGGATGAGAAATTTATTGTAAGGGCTTCCCATTCCTTGAACTAATGAAGAGCTGACTCTTGGTGCATTCACTTTATATTTGTACAGTATAAGAAAGTAAACACAAAATTAGTAGTCTGTACCTTATTTATAATTCACTGGGACATTTACCAGACTTTCCATGATGTGTGCCTTCAAAAGGTGGCATACAATCACACAATTTCAAATTTATTAGTTTTCTTTTCTTCAGAAATATTCTTTCTAAAACATAATAGGTTCTCATTTATAGCGATAATTTCATCTGTGTGGTCTTCTTGTGATTAGGCAGTTCATTATTATTCTATTAATTAGTGCAGTGGTTTTCAACACTGGCTGCACATTAAAATCACTTGGGGAGCTTTTAAAAATCCGATGCCCAGGAAGCTGAACTCCGAACCAATTACCTCAGAATCTCTAGGGGTGCGACCCAGGCATAAGTCCTTTTTTCAAGCTCCCCAGGTGATTTCAAAGTGCAGCCAAGTTTGAGAATTATTAACTTAATGGAAGTCATGTGATTTGCCCTTAAAACAGATGTGAATTTTCTTGTAAGAGGTAGTTTGCCTGTGAAAACTGGCATGCAAATAAACAGAAATATCAGTTCCTTTAGAAAAAGGAAAACGCAAATTTATTTTAAATGTAGAAAAGAAACAAAACAGAAGGCTCATCTATTAAAATATAATCCTGTATCCTCATTTGGACTCACAGACTGAGAGAGTGATGGTAAAATTTATTTACTCAAGAAAGGTTGTTATCTCATAAGTAGCTTTGGCTAAAGTCAAGATTTGCCCAGAGCAATAGTGCAGTTAATGAAGACGAAGAAGTGTGAAATAAGAAGTTCAGTAATTTGTGTTTTGATTGACTTCATGGGATTGTGAGAGCTACGTTTTAAGTCTGATCCTCATAGACTTTCTATAATCAGTCACAGCCTAAAATAATGATTTCTGCTTACTAAATCTGAACTTGTGAATGCAAAAACATGTATGTGAATACAGATCAGAAGTTGAAGTTTAATGGAAACTAATGCTTCCTCTATATTTGATTTCTCCTTCCAGCAGAAAGAGTAACTCAATTGCATGTTTAATTTTCCATCATTAATTGTACATTATACTTTAAGTTCCTTTAATATCTATGAATCAGGATGTTGTATGTTATTATTCCACACAAGCATAACATTCTTTGGAAATTTTGCATGATTTCCTCGGGCAGCAGAATTGTTCAGAGTGATGTTTTTTTCATGTAGCTTCTAATTCTTAATGTTTCAGAAGCCTCATAATATTATATTAACAACTGAAGTTATGAACATAATTTGTCAAGTATGTTCACTCTATACAGCACATAGTTTTGGTCACAAACCATATTTCAATATTATGTTGCATGGAGTACATGTGGAAAGTATAACTTGGATCCTGTTATACAGGGACCTAAAACAATCAGTGTCAATATAATAAGTATACAAGGACAGAGAAACATATAAAAATAAAATATACTGAATATAAATAAACGGATATCCAGTAAAATGGAATTCAGTTATCTATAGACTGGCTGGACCCTACATTCAAATTAGGACTTCAGTCAACAATGTACAATGACTAATGTCTTCATTTACTTTATGAATTTGGATATGTGTGTATGTTTATACAGGAATAAAAATCGTGTATAAATATGTTCATTAAAATTTGATCATATCAATCTTGCATGTCTATATGCATTACCCTGAACATACACTTTGAAGTTATCAACATGTAATACAACAACCATTGTTAATTCCCTGTCACCTTATCTGTAATTCAGTTTTGGTACTGTTCTTGTGCTACTTGTGTCTGTTTGCTAATGTTTTTGTTCTTTTACTTTTAAAATAAAAAAAAATTGATCATAGTGGAAATGCATGCACTACAAGAATATTTTCCAGAAAGAACCATCCTATACTAGGTCCTGGGAAAACTAAGACTAAATGAAACTACTCCTACAGTATTTGTTGCAGAGATCCAGATGAGGGAAAGAGGTGGGAGGGGAAGGTGGCTGCATGGTAAAGCGTATGTTTCTACCAGAGTGTGACAGGTATGTCTTTAGAATACTAAAAGATATCAAAATAGATTTTAATAAAGAGCAGACACCTTGACAAAGGTGAGATTGAAAAAGGCAGAACAGTGATAAAGCTAAACCACAGATTAAACATTGCATCAGGGAAATAGAAGGCCATTTATACTTGAGCTTTGAGTGAAAAAAGAATGGTGCTTGAGGGGGTTGTTGGAAGGAAGGAGCTCCATGAACCTTGTGCTCCAACATACCAACTATTTACAGGAAACAGAAAAAACTCTTAACACTTTCCCTTCCTGCTTACCACCTTTCAGAATACCCAAATGGAGTAGGGCAAAGCGGCTTGTTATAATAAAATTGTGGCGGCTCTGAGACCCAGGGACTGATGGATAAGGAAAACCCTCCCCATATTATGTACGATAGATGATAGGCTTTATTCCCTGGGAGATATTCTCGTTGCTCTGAATGTGAACTTTAGGAACTCTCCCAATTCCAAACACATTAATCTCAATCTAATCTCCAAAATTTATAGCTAATTCCCTTCTAGTGTTCAAGGGAGAGAATTATGGCAATGAGAGGCCACTGATCATTATTACATTCAGGTTATTTTTAATTAATACCTGCTCGGGCTGTATACTAGATCTTGAAAGTACTCTAAAAGACCTTGGATTTTATTCTATAATCCCCAAAAGTAGGCATGATGAATTTTAAACAACCATGACGTGATTGATTTTGTATTACAACAAAATAAAATTGTAATTCATGATTTCAGATAGGGAATATACCATTATCTTCACTCGATATATACTTCAAATTTGAAGAAATAACAGAAATGTTATGTATTTTATAATAAAAAATGAAGATGCCAAAGGAAAAGCAATGAGACAGTTGTGAAAATTTGAAAGTGGAAGAAAATATTTCACATACTTTACAAATTTATCTGGAAGAACTTCTGCAGTGAAATATCTAGATATTTTGTATGAAATGTTTCAAAAATCTAAATGCATAATAGAGTTTGCAATAAGAGAGAATTCCTACAGATTAAATATATAGAGCAGATGAAAGGCACAGAGGTAAATGGATGCAGAATGTTTGATTGCCTTAAAATAATTTGCTGGCTTCATTCAACAAATGGCTTGACTTTTAATTACTACGTATGAATAGAATTCAAAGTGATGGTGCACATGAAACTCCAGAAAAAGGGCTAAAAAAAAGACTATGTCTTCCACAGAATGGTATGGGGAATGAAACTTCTGGCATGCAAACAGAGATCAAAGTGAAGTTCCTATTTATCAACCTGGACTCTGGGTGAAAAAGCATCCATTAATATGTGAACTGCATACCTGCTTTGATGAAGGTTTGGAAATGTAATTTATCCTACTTGCATTGACTATGTACCCTGAGGCTAAAAATGAAGCATAGAAACTGGTACAAGACTGTTAATGACTCTAGGTGCACCTAAGAGTAGCAAATACACAAAGGCTCAGAAAAATATACCTTCAAATCAAACCTCAAAGTATTCTGCCTGGTAAGTCCCTGCTGAGCAGGACCTCACAATATAAAATTAGAAAGGACAAGAGGGACATTTCCCTCCGGACAAGTGTCAACACAATCAGCAAATAGCAGAAGTAGAGCTGTAAGTTATACAAATAATAGAATTATTAATTGTAAATAATAAACTGAATGTTTTACATGATAAGGCACACAGAAGGAAATCTGTTCAAAAGTAAAGAACAGAAGGGATGAGGGAAAGAAGAAAAGAAAGAGGCAAAAATGTACGTATGTATGTAAATATATACATATGTGCAGGATGGCTAACATGGTTCCACTATTGTCTTATGTCACTTCATGGTAAGGAATAGTTGATGACTGGTTGTTTGATCAATGCTGTATGTCTATATGTGTTTTCCTGAGCATACACTTTGAAGTTATCAATATGCAATGCAACAACTATTGTTGGTTTCCTGTTGCTCTGTCTATAATTCAATTTTGATTATACTGTTATTGTGCTACTTTGTGTCTCTTTGTTAATGCTTTCCTCTTTTTTTTGTTGATGTAGTTCTTTTTCTTTCACACTTTAAAAAAAATTATATAAAAAAACGAAAAACAAAGGAAGGGATAATTATCTATGTATGTATGTAAGTATGTATGTATATGCAGCATATCTAACATAGTTGTACTACTGACTTAGGTCACTTTATTGTAAGGAACAGTTGATTATTTGTTTGATCAATTTTGCATGTCTATCTGTTTTCCTGAGTATACACTTCGAAGTTATCAATATGTAATGCAACAACCATTGTTGATTCCCTGTCACCTTGTCTGTAACTCAGTTTTGATTGTACTATTCTTATGCTACTTTTTGTCTGTTTGTTCATATGTTTTTGTTCTTTTACTTTTAAAATAAAAGTGAAAAAAAAATAAGGCACACGGGTTAGGGTGTTAAGAGAAACCTATAGTTCAAGGGAAATGTAAAAGCAATGATAGCAGAGGTAGCAAATTAGCAGAAAAAGCTAGCATGAGCCTTACGATTAAAACATCTCCTGCTTGAAGAATAGGCAAATTAAACATAATTAATATATAAAGGAGGAACTAGACCTCAAATATACACATTCTATATTTCAGAAAAGTAAGAATAAATACTTTCATAAAAACTCATGTAGAGGCAAGAAAATAGATTATCTGCATAAAGCAGTGCATATAAATAAGAGCAAATAGTTTATTGTTAATAGTAGATGTTAAAATAACATGCCTCAATGTATTTAAAAATATAAAGCAAAGTTAAATTCTTACACTTCTGTAGACTATCACCAAGCAAGAATGATAAATAGAAATAATTTGAATTATGCAAGACTTTAGAAAGGATCTTATCCAAAAGTCTATCCTGAAATAACTACTTCGTAATTTTCTCCAAGAAGAAGAAAAACTAACGGAGACAAAAGTGTGATGCCATATTCCATAACAAGTAAAGATATAAGAGATTCTTACTGGCATTAAATGTATGGATTAGAAAACAGCTAAGACTGATAATAAACAGCTTTCAATTCAAGATGCTTGAAAATGTTAGTACCAAATTTAATTAATGGAAGAGCATGAAATACTGCTAAAATCAAAAGGAAGGGCTACCACTCAATCTAAAACTAAATAGAGGAAAATTCCACAGAAATTTATTTATGCTTATGTCTAGTTTTCTTTCCCAAAGAAAAACAAGTATGCACACATTTTTGCCTGATAACATGAAATCAAAACATATAAAATCTACATGAATAACATAGCCATTTCTACATCAGATGATTTTATCATCTTTCAGAAATCTACATTTTGAACGCATAAAAGCTTGTAAGGATATAGAATATGTGTACTATGTAGTCATTAAGTTGTATTTATCACATTCTGTGCAAGAGCCTACAATAAACAAACAGCAATATAAGAACTAAAAGGAAAGAATCGCCACAAGCTAAGCCCCACTTTCTACAGCAGATTCTACCATCCCAGAGCACTTCCCAAGGAACTGCTTAGTTGATCTTACTGCAGATTGGAGTATTGCCAAACAGATACCACATAGACAATGAGTCAAAGGAATGATACATACTGGAAAGATGATGGCTAAAGTCTCTGAAGCAGAATCTAAGGCAGCAGCTATAAAATACAATAACTGCTTATATTTGAAATGAGGAAAGTAAACTGGAAGTTAAAGTTGCTATAGCTACTTACATAAGTGAAAACATCCTTTTGATTTTTCACATCTCCATTAATTTCATGCTTGGTGTGTTCCAGAAACTTGATGAACAGATAAATCAGAATACTGCACTTGCAAGGAGTCAAAAATCTCTGCCTACAAGGTACTAATCAACAAAACTTTTGCTTAAATTTTTTAAGGAGTAATTTTCTTTACCTAATGGTCAAAGGCTTAGACTTATTACCTAATTTACTCCTGATTCCTATGATTCTCTTATTTCATATGGATTCACTTATGTATTTATATTCTCTAATAGCATCCTGCAAACACAGCTTACCTGTTTATAATATTTTTGCTAACTTATGTCTCTTGAGAAGCCAGTGCATTATATCTTTCCGAGTATTTTATTTTTAGTCATTATCATTATGTCGATCACATAGAATCTGCTCAACAAAATGGTTATTAAGTAGTTGGATCATTAAATAAGTTAAAGATTCCTCTACATTTTTTAGAATGTGTTTCAGGAAATGATTTTTATCATAGAGAACCTTTTAAGGGTTTAGAATAATGCTAAGATATTATTTGCTTTTTTTATCCTTCCAGGCTCTGGAAGTGTGCAGTGGAGTTTTGCAGAAGCTGTGTACTAAGTGACATCTCCATAAATTCAATAGGGAGATATGTTTCAATCTATTAATCTTCTATTAGGCCACACACTGGGAATATTTTCAAAAATATTATGTAGTTCCTTAAATTCTCACTAATTATTTTGCAGTGGAAAATATGTATAAATCATAAAATATTTTCAAATACAACTGATTTATTTATTTATAATTAGGTTTATTGATACAATTTAGATATGCACATCATATTCATTGTAGGGAATTTGGACCTATACATGACATATCTTAGTTCCTCTTTTTCCCCATTCACTTCCCTTCTTTTCAACCATTCCTTAGTTACAAAGTTTTGTTTCCATTTTATCCTTTTTTTCTCATTTCTTTTCTCTTCCTTGAAACCCCTCCCAATTCCCCATTTCCTTTGAACAATTGTTTCCCATTTCCCAATATCTGTTATACATTATGGTTCTTATATGTGCTTTCAGTTTCTCACACTAGAGAGATAATATGATATTTACACGTGTCAAGTTTATTTTACTTGAGATGGTGTCAAGGTCCATCCGTTTAGGTGTAAATGTCTCAAGTTTACCCTTTGTGGCTGAGTGGTATTCCATTGTTTAAAAAAAACACATCTTTTTTATCCATTCATTGGTTGATGGACATTTGGGTTCTTTCCAAAATTTAGCTATTACAAACTATTCTACTATAAATATGGGTGTGCACATAGCACTGGGTGTGAGAGTGTGCAAGTGATTTATTATTTGATTTTAAAATTAACATCCCCAAAATTTTCAGTTCTAATTTTTAATGTGATAAACATCAGTAAATATTACTCATGGTGGCAAAATTCTTCATATTCCTCAGGAATTTGTAATAATAGAGAGGACTCTAATGCCAAAAGGGTGAAGGACATGTGGTCCACTAAGCCCGAGAGGACTTTCTCCTTTTGGGACCATGGAAGCTAACACTGAAATGCAAATTGTGCAGCATGAGGAAATTAGTGTGAGTCACCTCATTTTGAGATTCACATTATGTGAATCATAATTTTGTCAAAATAAATTTTTGTAATGCTGTGATCTTGAGTGGTGAGGGAAACCATACCTTAGGATGAGACCTTTACGGTCTGCTATCTTAAATTTAACATTTGTCCATCTTCAGTACTAAAGTGCTCAATAAACTCAGAGCAGTTTCACAAAATGGATGAAAATACCAAGAGACACAATCAGAAATTTTTCAAACGGTTTTGCTAAATCACACAATAGGCAAATTGATTACAATTAGTTATGTAAGTAAATTTATTGTTCTAGATAAATGATAAATGATAACGTTATGTTACTCAAGAGCTTAGTTCGCTCAAAAATTTAGTAGCAAGCAATTAACATCTGTATCCTTTATTCATAGTTAGTGCACTGTTTCCTAGAGCTCTTTTGACAGTGTAAAGGAACCTATCCTATTCCTTGCTAAATTATGATTTCAGATTTCTTAATTCTCTATACATTTCCTTCATATCTTGTCCATAAAGATAATAACAGTGATTGTGAAGTATATTGTTATTTGCCTTCTCCTTGAGAGGCTATTGCTTATGTCGGGTCATCTCTTTATGCATAATTTTGGAATAAGAGGATGGTTATAATGTTGAGGTGAGGAAATCAGAGAACAGACAGAAAATGTGGTGCCTATAAGGATCAGCTGCCCTTGAGGAAGACAGTGGAGAACGTAGAGCTAAGGAACATTGCAGTGCAAACCAGAAAGCACAAACTTTTCCTAGGATACCTAGGACCAGTTCTATTGTTCCAATCCAATGTTCTCATTTTAAGCCTATTCATAATATACAGTGTTAATATACTTTCCTTTTTTATGTTCAAAATGTACCCTAATTTTAAATTTGTTGTTAGAGACAAAGAATGCATTAGCACTGGCACTGTTAACTCTATCTGTGGAAATGCTCTGAGTTCCCATGGGAGATTTGTCATACTTAATACCAGATAAAAGATCTTATTTTTATAAACCTGGCCACATGGCATACTGTAGGGGAAAAAGCTCCAGGGAGAAGTTGCACCGTCCATGTAAGATTATAGCATTGTAGAGATAGAAGAATATTTAGTATTGATCCAATTCAATGGTCTCACTTTCCAGATGATAAGACTAGGGCTACTGAGGCTAGGAAGAGCCTGAACACCTTCTGCAGGGAATAATTTTGTAGCCTGGAACAGCAAAACAAACCTTTGTCTTGCAGCTATAAAAGAATTAAATGTGTACCCAATTATTTGCAAATATATTTGCAGTTAATTTGAGCTAGTTCTCTTCTCTGACTCCCATTTTGCTAGTCACTGAAACAACGGCACTATAATGTTGTCAATCTTATCAAGAGAGAAGGTGAAGAACAATTAGCATTAATGGATACCAGGCACTGAAAATAAATCAAGCAGTGATGAAATGGGTTTATTGTCAGCCATGGCTTACTGGCTTTGCTCTCTCATCAAATATTCTTTCAGAAGAATACTGAGCTTCAAAATTCACTCTGTAGTTTGTGGAATAATTTTTCTGGGAGCATGAGAGTTCTGGATTATATTGTATGTCACAACTACTCATTTCCAATTCTTGACAAATTGCCTTCTGCTCTTTTCAGAATTCTGTGTACATGAAATCTTGAATATTTTACACCATAGTATCACGTTTCAAGGGTCATTTGGTTAAAAACAGGGAAATAAGTAATGCAGCCTATCGTAAGTCTGTCTACTACTTTACTTTTCTGTGCTAATATTATATTATACTTGTTATGTAACTGGTAATATATTTTTATATTGTCTTAAAGCAGAGATTGCTATCTTCAGGAAAGAAAAAATACCTCATGTTTTCAAAAGCAATAACTTTCCATATATATGGAACTGGAAATAAATATTCATTTGCACTAAAGGAAATAAATATGCACATATATCCTCTGAACTGTGTTCCCTTGAAGTTTTCTCTATAAATCATATGGTTTTAGCCAATACATGGGAAAAGCATGACATATTTAGTAGCACCAAATCACATGCTCAAAAGGATGGAGGATATGTGTGAAGAGTTGATGAATATTTATTAATCATGATTATGATTATTAAGAATAAATGATAGATCCTAGATATTTTAGGGTTCTCATCTCACTTCCGTTTGGATAACAGATGACAAATGCAATGTACAGCTGCACCGTAATTAAATGCATTTTTCTTTCTAGAATTACAACCATTTTTGACACTGTTTAATATGCTGGGTCTATAAGGCAACTATACACTCCCTGACTCAATCTGTGATATTAATAATTTAACAAAGATCATTGGAAAATGATGTTGGCATGAATAGTTTATAAAATCAAGGGAACTATCCATGACATGTGGATGTTTTATACAAATACGATCAAAATTTCCTTAAACTGTATACATGTTGCCAAGGTGAAAAATGTTTGTTTTTAACATTGAACAGATACAATATTCACTTTTTATGTGAGGCATTTATGGAAAGGCAGTAACGTCAACTATTTTGGTGTTGATACCCTCTTGGAATGAGTTCTGTGAATACCCCTGAAGGTGTCACATGAGAAGCAGATTGAGAGCTACATTGCTTCTATGGGGTCATTCCAAAATCCCATTTGGCCATCCAATTCAGCATCATTTTAAGCTCCAGGATTAGACGCATAAAAATCTTTCTGATTTGGAAAATAATTTTCCTGTATCCTGTCACAAAATTAAAAATGCCATTTTATACCAATATGATTTGTCAAGTGTCAAAAACCTGCATATGTCTAGTAGATTTGAAAGGTTCCCATTGGTTTAAGTAGCCGCCAGCTGTAGCGTAGATGACTCACAAGGTAAGAAATGACTATTCATGTTTTGTGATTTGTTTCCACTCTAGACCAGCTCCTGAGAGGCACACTAGCAAGCATTTCCAGTACAAATCCTGCTTGCTGTTGGAAAGCTTTTGAAACAATTTATTTTTTAAGAAATTAAATAGTTTCATATTTACTGTTTTGCAAACCTGTCTCTTAACCTTGCCTTGAAAAGGGACCATGGACTTCCAGGAAGATGGCAACCAGGCCGGGAGTGCACGAGGAGACAGAGAAGCGCCAGAGAGTGGCAGATCGCGGGTGAAGCATGAAATATTAGCACTTTGGGACCTTCCTGCTGCACAGATCCCGGGACGGGTGAGCTGTTTGCGTGCCATGACCTGATCAGCGAGTGGGGGAGGAGCTCGGCCACCATGCCTGCAGGGACCCCTGGGTGGGGGAGCTGTTTACATGCCCCGGCCAGGGCTCCAAGTAGGTAGTAGCTCAGCCCACAAAGCAGCATCTGAGCAGCCTTTTGAGCGGAACTCTTAGCAGAAGCTTAAGGGACATTCCCCTGAAGAGAAGGAGCCATTGGAGCAGCCTTCGCAACAGACCTTTGCCTGGTGAACTGCCTGGGTAATTTATAGCTCAAGAGTTTGAATCTGATATCCAAAAATTGGAAGACAGAAGAACAAAACGCAGTCTAAGAAATCAACCCCACCCAGAACAAGTCCTGGATACGAGGATATAGGGGAACCATGAAGCCACATACCTGCAAGTTCTGAAACAATTGTATTCGAAATAAAGAAACATCTCCAACAGGCCATAGAAGAGCTTAAAGCAGAAATAAGCCACATACCTGCAATTTATGAAACGATTATGTCTGAAGTAATGAAAAAACTCCATCAGGCCATAGAACAGATTAAAGCAGAAATTAGTCACATACCTGCAATCTCGGGAACGATCACATCCAAAGTAAAAAAACAACTCCATCAGGCCACAAAAGAGATTAAAGTAGAAATAATCTCTCAGACAAAAAATGAACTGAAAACCATAATGTAAGAAATGTTCCACACACACAGAAGAAATAGATAAAAGAGTAGAAGAACATAGGAAATAAATGGAAATGTTACAAGAGCAATTTAGGAATGAATTACCACGAATGAAACAGATCCAAAGAGATTGCCAGGAATTGAAAACTTCCATTGAAAGCTGGCAAAACCGCTTAAATGAAGCTGAAGATAGAATTTCAGATCTTGAAGACAGCATGACAGCTAATGAGTGTGAAAGGATCTCATAGAGTCATCAAGGATCCAAGAAAGATCAATCCAACAGCTGCAAGATAAGGCAAAAAGAAATAATATTCGAGTTATAGGAGTTAGTGAAACAGCAGGAGACAACACAAATGATATAAAAAGAATATATGCTGAAATAAGAGCACAAAATTTCCGAAACATGGTAAAAGATACTGAAGTACAGTTAATCGAGGCATATAGAACCACAACGAACCATAACCCAAAGAAAACCACACACAGACACATAATAGTGAAGATCCCAGACATCTGGCAAAAGAACACAATATTAAAAGCTGCTAGACAAAAGAAACAGATCACCTATAAAGGAAAGCCCATCAGAATCACAGCAGACTTCTCAACGGAAACCATGAAATCAAGAAGAGCTTGGAGCAAGGTATTACAGATTCTGAGACAAAACAGCGTCCAACCCAGACTGATGTATCCTGCAAAACTATCCTTCAAATTCAATGGAGAAATAAAATATTTCCACGACAAAGAACAACTGAAGAACTTCATGAGTGCCAAACCAGCATTGCAAAAAGCACTAAAAGATATTCCAGACAGAGAAAAAGTGACCACAATCTCAAGAACAACAATAGAAATAAACCCTCAAACAGAACAAGTAAACAGACAGCAAAAGAAGGAAAACAACAAGTAAATAACATGACTAGAATAAGCCAACATATAACCATTAATGTAAATGGCCTCAATTCACCATTCAAAAGGAAAAGATTGGCAGAGTGGATTAAGGAACACAATTCAACGGTATGTTGTATACAGGAAACACATTTTACTCAAAAGGAAATCCACAGGCTGAAAGTTAAAGGATGGAAAACAATTCTCCATGCAACAGGTCCCCAGAAAAAAGCAGGGGTAGCTATTATGTTTACAGACAATGTAAACTTTAAACCAAAAATAATCAAAAGAGATAAAGAAGGGCATTACATACTAGCTAGGGGAAAGCTGCAAGAGGAAGAGATAACAATCCTAAACATTTATGCACCAAACAATGGAGCACCAAACTTTACAAGTCAAATCTTAACAGACGTGAAAAATCAAATAAGTAATAACATTATTTTAATAGGGGACCTAAACACCCCTCTGACGCAAAGTGACAGGTCAACTGGACAGAAACTCAGTAAAGAAATAACAGACCTGAACCAAAAGTGTCAACAAATGGACTTAGTAGATGTATACAGAGAGTTCCACCCCATAACATCAGAATACACATTTCTCTCAGCTGCACATGGGTCTTTCTCTAAAATTGACCACATTCTAGCCCATAGAGCATATCTACCTAAATGCAAAAGAACTGAAGTTATCCCATGCGTATTATCAGACCACAGTGCAATGAAATTGGAAATTAATGACAAAGAGATTAATTTCCAAAAACCGCATAAACGCTTGGAAATTAGACAACAACCTCCTGAATAACCAGTGGGTCACACAAGAAGTTAAAGAAGAAATTAAAAATACCTACAAATAAATGAAAATGCAAGTACAACCTACCGGCATCTGTGGGATGCAATGAAAGCAGTCCTCAGAGGGAAATTTATAGCAATGAACTCATATGAAAAGAAAACAGAAAGAGAGAAAATAAATAGCTTAATGCTACACCTCAAACTCTTAGAAAAAGAGCAACAAGCCAAACCAAAAGCTCGAAGAAGGGAGGAGATTATAAAACTCAGGGCAGAAATTAATGCAATTGAGATGAAGAAAACTGTACAAAAAATAAGTGAATCAAAGAGTTGGTTTTTTGAAAGAATAAATAAAATTGATAAACCCCTAGCCAACCTTACCAAAAAAGAAGGGAAAGAACTCAAATTCATGCAATAAGGAATGAAAAGGATGAAATCACGATAGATCCCACAGAAATCCAAAAGATCATTAATACTTACTTTGAAAATCTTTACTCCCATAGCATAGAAAATTCAGAAGAAATGGACAGATTCCTAGAAAGGTGCAAATTACCAAAATTGAATCAGGATGACCCAAAACTTCATTAAAAATGTACCAACAAAGAAAAGCCCAGGCCCTGATGGAGTCACGGCAGAATTCTATAAAACATTCAGAGAAGATTTACTGCCAACATTCCTCAAAATCTTCAATGAAATCGAAAAGGA